>PNEQ01126827.1:27326-34826 GCA_003012365.1 Medauroidea extradentata | reverse complement strand
AGAAATAAACCGGCTTCGAATTCATTACCTGTGATCAAATTTTGGGCCTGGATATTCAATTTCTGGTTATACTTGGTTTTCCGATTTCACTCCTCCCGCCTACCTCTAATAGCTTTACTGTCAACTACTATAGCTAGGGAAAGAATTATTTCGCTAGTTCAACAACATGAATGTTAGAATCCTCTGTTCTGTGTATACTCAAGCCCCGACCATTTGTCCACTAGCTGCTACTCACTGGAACAACAGACAATGAACGAAAATACGAGCTCGAGCATACATAGGACAGTGGATTCTAACATGTCGGTATTGAACTCGAGAATTATTCCTTTCCCTAACTACTACAGACCGGAAAAATTCGCGGGTTCGCTGACCAGCACGTTAGCCTGCAACTATATCTATATACTTAATCAGAAGACAGCCACATACTGGCTGCTGGCTGACACGTTCATACATCACGGTTGGGCCTGCATTAAGTTACTTCTTTAATATTGGCTAAGCGCCATTCTGTGTTCGTCAAATAAGTCAAGATAAAATTGTGAAACTGACAATAATTTACAGCTGTTTGGATTCTAGCTTGTACACAAAAGAAGACGTGCATTTTTCTGGTCCCTAACTATAATCAATCAGGGGCACAGCGATTCAAATTCCAGGGTAAGGGAGGTAATAATTACTTTTCGAATTGTCGTCTTTAAGGAGGTACAACGATAAGCATAATTGATGATAGAGTTTTGCTTCCATAAAATGACTTTAAATTGTATATTATATTACTAAAATAAAGAACAAGTAAAACTATATTTGCATGTAGACAGGTAGACGGTTTAAGGTTGGCCCTTATTATACATATGCATCAAAGAAGGGGACAATATACCTGCTGTTGCACCCCTGTAATCACTGAATATCTATAGGTCTAGAAGACTCGACGTGATAGGATTTTCTGTTTGTGTTTTGGCAGTAAGACGCTTTGCCCCGTCGTTCCAGTTTTTATATCCCAACGCTAGAGCTCTGTGTAGTCGCACATTCCGTTGTGTTATTCATAAATTTACTTCGCTCGTCGCCTTAACTGCTGGTGGCTTTGATATTGTCCTGACTGTCCGCTAGAGTGGTCTGTGCCAATACCTAGCGACTGTAGTGATCCCAGCGGCGAGTCGAAGAACTCCATGAAAACAGCGTAGAATATTGTTAACCTTCTTTTGCGACTTCCACACTCAACACACATTCTATGGTGTAAGTGCACGCCGTAAACTGGGACAACTTTGCCTATTTCAGAATAACTTTGTCCCACTCGAAATATAAGTTTTAGAGGTCATTTGGTGAATAAATATATAACTGAAGCTCATCGCCTAAAAATACACTTTATACATTCAGATAAAATGTGAAATTATCTTTACTAACCGACACAATTACCAAAATTTCAAGTTGAACAAAGTTGCCCTCCAAGGTGAAAGTTAACGGTACTCATTTTCACATAGCTTGGGAAAGGTTGCAAACTCCTGTGGGCATTATTATTTTTAATGTCTTGGATATTTGATTACACGTCGGTCGACATTTATCGTTGTTAAAGAAATGTGAGGTGCCCGTTAACACCGTATGCACATAAAATTTGGTTTTGCAATGTGAGCGGAATTACAAAATGCAAACTGTAATTGCTAAATATTTCCGGAAACTTACTGAGAGAATGCGTTTAGGAAAATACGGAAGTAATGAAAAACCTATTTATTCTACAAGACTGGATATTTACATATTCCGACATAGTTTTCTTTCGTCCTAAAATAAAACAATTTATTTTTCAATACATATGTACTAACGTTATTTTTCGGGGTGTTACATGACGCTATGGTCTGAAGTGATCTTAATGCATTTAAATTAAAACAAGTGTAGGAATTTATTCCAAATGAGTAGAGGCACGAGTATTTCGCGTATTAATCTGGTAGCAGTATAGACTTCTCAGTCCTATACACACACTGGCCAAAGTCGAATATCCATTGGCACCCAACCGTACAAGTTGTAGCCACACGAAATATTTTATTACTTACTACTGGCTTGAACCTCCAAAGAAGTGTCAAAACAGCTGTCAACTAATCACGGAAGATACAGCGATGTACAGGTTATTGGCGTTCAACCTGACCTACAATCAATACGTGAAATACTCGTTCCTCTACTAATGTGTCTGCATTATTAAGGGTGTTGAAGTACGATAAAATCATAATTATATATGTTCACGAAGCAGTGTTAGTTTTGTACCCAACACTTGTGAGTACAATTTTCTCTTACGAAACAATTTTAGCTCTCAAAGTCAAAAAATGTTTGTTACGCTGCCATGGAAATAGTGAAAACCAACTGACCTACTTAAACAAAATAATTCACTGTGAACTTACGTCCCATGAGCTATGCAATAAAACATTAAAAAAAAAAATTATATTTTGAAATAAAAAAATTGCAAAAGTACAGAAAAATGTGGCAAATTCGGCAATTTTTTTAAAAATACAAAACAAGTTTGCGGGATTTTTTCAAATGCATTATCACGTACGTAAATCAATTGGTTTTCACTATTTTCATGGCAGCAGGACATGCAAATTTGACTTTGACGCACCATTATGAGAAAACTACGGCAGCTAAAATTGTTTCGTAAGAGGAAACTGCACTCACAGGTACCGTCTACAAAACTAACACTATTTCATATAAATATAGAATTATGACTTTATCGCACTTGAACACCCTTAAGAGTTATCCAGGATAAGTAAACGGCTATCTTATTAGTTTTCATGGTAGGTTAAGTTTAATTATCTGAAAACAGTAACAGTAACGACACAAAATAATATTGGTAGACGTACACAGTTCAAATCTGGCACAGGCCTTTGCAGTAGCATTCGAGTAGGAATGTTTAACATTTTTCAACTCAGTTAGTCAGTGCAAAATTAGCAACGAGTTTCTGCACTTAGCTTGCAATTTATTCTTTTCCTCATTGAGTTCTGTTTTGCTTGATAGACACGGCGATATAATTTCGAATACCTAGATATCTGCCATAAATGTAAATACTGTGATAAGCCGTTTAATACAGATAGAAGCATTATATATCACTACGTATAAGCCTAATTTAGCGCAAATTGGTGAGCAATTTTTGGGGAAGGTGAAGAGTAAGGCTTGTCTCATGAGAATAATGATTATTCGTATAACGTTATTGAAGCTGCAGAACCTCGTGTGTAAAAAATAGATACGTTTTCACGGGTAGGTAAAATATGTATACAAAATAAATATTTGGAGAAAATTATTTGGCACCGCTAATAGTTTTTTTTAGAGAAATATGTACAATGCAAAGCTTTATGGAATGCAATATTATTACGATTATTGAAAATATAAACTGTTCTGAATTTCACTCCGAACAATAGAATATGTGATACAGAAAGTTCTGCATCTTCATAGACGATTTTGATGTAGTTCATACGCTTTGCATGCAATTAGGGGGTGGCTTTCATTGGATAGAGTTATATATTATTTATACAAGATATTAAAAAATTATGCTCTCTCAGATATAAAATTAATGCATACTTACAAACACTCCAAGTATTCGTGATTTTTCTTTGAGACATTGTACAAGAAGTACTTCTTTATGCTAGTTCTGTATTTTAAAAAAATTGTTGCTAGAAGGCTATTTTTTTTTACCTTTGATCTATAAGCATTGCTTTAGGCGTACCAATATTTATTAATAAAATTTTACAGAAAATGCGGGAAACATTACAAAATACCAAGGCATATAATTAGTGAAAATTAAAAAATATATATAAAATATGTCTTAGATTAAATTATACGTTTTAACATGCTGCACATTTTCTGACCTTCAAATACGGTAGAAATAAATTTAGTGATTTCCGAAATGTGACAAAAGTTCATTATTGACTCATCAGATTGTGTGTCTTATAAATTACCTTATAACCCACTGTTTATTGATTACCTTATTGTCTAGGGAAGTATTTTTTTTAAATATCACAAAAATTTCTTAAAAATTGACAGAAAAAATATAATGTGACAGTGTTTACCCCAGTAAACTTTTTGTTCTACTCCTTGTAATCGAAAAGGATAAATTATTTTGCAATTACAGAAGAAACAGAGTTTGGAAGAAAATAATGGTGTTCGGACGGCCTTCTGTGTATTATTCGTACGGTTACTGTAGCAAAACGCAGCAAAATAGCAAATGCAGAAGTGTAAAGATTTAGACAGCCCTTCTGACCGATTATCGGAGCAATATTCTACGTTGTGAAGAATCTCCATTGAACATATTCGTTCTCTAATGATAGACCCCGGTCTACGACCGAGCAGAAACGACCCCGACATTAAATTATTTTACGTCAACAAATCGTCTCGGAATTTTCGTAAATCGCCTGTTTCGCGAAAGTACCTTCGATCTGGCTGGTGAATTATTAGTGTGAGAAAGCAAGCACGACTCTACAGCAGCGAGTGTTTTTTTTTTTTTTTTTTTTTATAAAAAGGTAACTGCACAAAGCAACAAAAAATATTTCTCTGCAGACCGTAGTGTTGTTGAACTACTGTTAAGAAGGTTCGGTTGCCAGCACTGGTAACACCACACTGTTAAACGTAAGTATTAATTTTAATGGTTACTGTAACTGTAAACTGTGAACACTGTTCACGCATCACATCCATTTGTGCTGCTACATAACAGGTGGTTATTTCAGCCGAACAGCTACCGATAAGATTTGGATTTTGACAATAAAATTCAGCACTGTGTACACGGAGAAAAATAATATTTGTCTTCCTCAAACAAAATTACTTTGGGTTTCTTGTTATGTTTCACATAAATACAACGTTTATTTGTCACAGTTAAATATATGTTTGGGAGCATATAAATTACACATCTGATTAATTAGTTTTTCATGGTTAATACATTATTTAATCTCTGCCAGGGAAACCGTTTGTGTGCGATTCTTCTTTATTAAATATTTAAATGATATATGCATGATTTTCACAACACTAAGATTTATTTATTTTGTGCCGTATAATATATACGTCACGACTTATATAAATTAAATATTAAAATGTTGTGTCTATATTTTTATAAATATAGGTTCATTTTGTTAATTTATTTATTGATATTAACGTGTTTACATTGTACTAACAGTAATTTGGTGTCATTCAGTAATTTTATGTTATTCTGTAATGTTTTAGTACATTTTATTTTTCATTGTAGTCAATCTTTCCTTCACATGTTGGTTATGAGTAGAGCCGATTCAGGCTGCAGTAACGTGTTCTTTGTTAGACGGACGTGCTCGGCTGTGTTTTGCTTTTCTTAGTCCAAGCGATTTTTTCTTTAATTTCACTGTTTCTTGCTGCAGTGCAGACGTCTGCTGTGTCAGGGCACGTGATTTCGTTCTTGTTGTGCGGCCCTGTACACGTGTAAGCCCCGTGCCATCTTTGACGGTAGGTTCTTCTGACTGCCCTGTCATCTAGTGAGGTGTTTTACAGTTACTGCGCTGCGCAACTGTTTGTGCCCTGTTACCTCTTCTCCTCTATTTTTTTGGGCATTCGTTTACCAGCAGTTGCGGTGTTCGTGTCTTTCCAGCACACGCAGGGACGTAAAATCCATAACAGTTTATTTTCTTTTCGTTTCTTTATTTCGTATCATCATGTAGTCTACAGGAATATATTTTTTTTATTCTACAACTCCACACGTAGCTTTTGTTTTAAACTGTAGTGCTACGTTTTTCTGCTTCTTTCGTCGCACTCTGCTGAGTACCTGTATTCAAAGAGTTTCTCTATTTGTTACCTGTCGTGAACATTTTGTTAATTTCACGTTCCTTGCTTTCAGTGAGGGTCCAAGTGGGGGCCTCACATCTTATTGGACACTTTTCATCTGGGTTTGTTTCGTGCCTGTGGTTGGTTCCGGCGATTTAACTAGTGGATTGGTGTTTTTGTCGCAGCTGAGAATGCGTTCAATAATCTCCATTCTCCAGCATTCAGTGAGGGAACTGTGTGTTTGTATCTCAGATTCTGTTTCACTCACCACCACTACGTTTGACGTCAGGACATCTAAGTGCCATCGGATTTTACACAATTTTGACATCTTAATGAATTTAATATGTAATATTTTGCATAAAGAATCTTTACGAACTTTTATAGGATTCAACTCATGATACTAGAATTTGGTTTTATAAAAGAAATACATTATAAATTTTTTATGTGGCATTATATGGAAATGATATAATATATACTTTTGAAAAGTTTTAAAATCTTATATTTTTTACTTCCGTAAGTAAATATTGTGCTGGGTACCCCTTTTTACTCTCATTTTATTAATTTTGTAGTTTTCAAATAAATTAAATAATAATTTTATCTATTCTATAGGCTCATGTGCCTAACCTATTTCAATGATGTTATTTTCTCTTTGTTAATTTTGAAAAGAAAACACTTAATTAAGAAATAAAATAAATAAAAATAATTTTATTATTTAACAAACCACAAATCAACGTCTTTTATTCATGATTCTTCCTCTGGGCATTTTACCGATTTTCAGAATATCTGGTAAGGTTAAGCCCTATTTTCTGAACACCTTACATTATTTATATTTCAATTCTTTTGTGTAGTGTGCTTGTGGCCTATTCTTCCTTAAGTGTTTATTTTGTATGTTTAATCGCATTTATTTATATGTTTGTTGTCCTGTTAATTTTGTTTATTTTGCCATTTCGTTACTTTAATGCGTGGCTGTTTTGAACAGGAATTGATTGGCGATTATAAACACTTGAGTGTATTGTTTCCATTTCATTAATTAATTTATCTACCGAAGCACACCGGGTACAATTTTTATATTTATTTTCCGTTTTCTGTTTAAAATAGTTCTTAGTCTACAGGCCATTGGCCAGTGAAGCCACGAATATTTCCGGTATTTGCACATATGTTTTGAGTTGCAACCAGTATCGGCTCGTACGTTGTTGACAGGTACGGCCCAAGTTGCAGAGAAGTGTACATGGTTGTGCGCAAGTTAAAACTACAATCACTAACACGCTGGTATGTAGGTGCTGCTTATTACTGACTGCTCACAACACAATAAGTAGCCAGTAGATATTTCATGATCATTGCTAGAGAACCGGAAATTTCGCGGATTCGAGAAGACGTTAGATTTCAAATTCCTGTAGACATTCATTACTTTCGCGCTTGTATCACTCCTGCTAAAACTATTTCTTAATGCCTGTGAACCAACAGCAGATATTCACGAAAAGACTCTCTGACTCCTGCGCTACCTTGTAAACTGTACATCTGGACACTCACTGGAGCAGCAGCTAATATACAATTAGTAGAGATGATGGTTTATCACGGGAAAACTTGACTATTTGCTAGGCTTCAACGTACGTTCAGCTTATCAAAAGATTACTGGCTTTTCCTTGTACGCGAAGCTACTGCCCTATTTGACTAAGCCAATAAGAATACCGCTATTTTAATATTTGATGCACGTTATTGGTCTATAGACAGCTACGTTGTGTCAGTGTTTTCAAG
>PNEQ01126827.1:0-27226 GCA_003012365.1 Medauroidea extradentata | reverse complement strand
AATTAGCTGAGGACATATTGTACACAGGACTGTGGAGTCTAGCCGGCTGGTCATCGTACCCGCCAAATTTACCGGTCTCTAGTCATTGGTAGAGATGACGGTTCGAGGTACATCAATTTCGCAAATACATTCCAGGTCAGGCTGAACGCCAAAAATATATACTTCATAATCACGTGTTTGATTAGCTGGCGGCTGTCACGAAACGCATTTGACTACTGCAAGCCAGCAGTAAATAAGGAAAAGATTCATAGAGCTATCGCTTGTAATGTTGTAAGCCAGTGAATAATCGACTGTGTCCAGAGCGTGTACAGAACTGAGCAATCTAGGCCACTGCCAGATGAATCCGCGAAATTGACGTACCTCTAATAATGGTATTTCGCGAAAATGTTTGGGCTAACAAAGCCTTGAAAACGATGTAGTTTCTTGCAACATATATGACTGCGTAATGAACGTCTGACATAAAGGCGCTATCAATAACAAGCATCAAATATTACAATAGCGGGATTCTCATTGGCTCAGTTAAATAGGTCAACTGCTCTACATACAGGAAAAAACAGTAATAATCTAATAAGTTGAACGTGTGTTGAAATCCAGCAAACTGTCAAGTTTTCCCGCGATAAACCATCACCTCCAATCATTGGTAGAGACCGGAAAAATTCGCGGGTTCATAGACCTGTAGGCTATCTTCCAAGAATATTTGTGTACTCAAGTAGACATCAGCAGTTCATTGGCTTATCTCTGACACAGTGGTACCGTATGATTGGGCTTGCAGTGAGCTGCTTCTTCATTATTGGATCAGAGCCCTCAATGATACGTCCAAGTAATCAAGGGCCAGTAGCGGGACTGACTTGAACTTAAGGTACTTTGGTCTAGCTTGTGCCCAAACGAAAACGCGAATTTTTCAGGTCTCTAGTCATTGGTATAGGCCCTACGGCGGCACGTTTACAGAAGTGTACAGATCTTGACAACGTGTGCGCTACCTGCCAACGACCTTCCAGTCGCCACTGGTTGCAACCTAGTTCTTATGCACACGTTGTTGAAGGTCGAACGACTGGAAGCGGCCCGACGTCGCCATGGCAGAGGAGAAGAAGTGCATGGCGTTGATATTGTCGCTGATGAGGGCGGTGGGGCTGTGGCCCAGCACGGAGGACCCGCACTCCTGGACGACCAGACTGGAACGAACAGCGTCGTACTCGGCGATGGTCGTGCGAGTCGTCTACGTGGCGTCTATGACCCATGTCTACCGTGACTGGCGCAACCTGGACGCCATCCTCGACTCGACGCCCAAGTTCTGCTCGGCTCTGCCTGTCTTCGTCCTGGCTGCTGGGGTGTTCCAACGCCGTGCAGACTTCGAGCGCGTCGTCGCCGTCCTGCGGGATCTCTTCGACGAGGGGGTCGTCGACGTGGCACACCGCTCTGTGCGGTTGGGACGCCAACTAGTCAAGGTACCACACGTCCGCTCCAGTGGCGTATTGTGAAGTGTTCCAAGGTGTGTTGTGTTAGGCAACGACTGTAGGAACCTGAATAATTCGTATTTTCATTTAGGCTTTAGCTACAATCCAAAGTTTGTCACTGACAATTGCCGCTAGACTTATTTGGCTTCTTCTGGAAGGCACTCATTCAATTATAAATAGGGACCCCAGTTTTTCGCGAAAATAATTTTGCCTCACTTTGTTTCGGTGTCTTGCGTGCATGTCTACAGTTCTGCTTCGTGGCCTGTGATTGGATATTTTAACTCTATCTAGCCTTGGAATTCTACCGGCAAATCACAGAAGTGTGGTGTTGCAGGAACGTTGTTGTAATTGGCTCAGTCAAACAAGATACGGCTCTTCACATAGACACGCTGCCAATAAACATGAAGCAGGATTGTAGATGTGCACGTAAGGCACTGAAACAATGTGCGGGGGAAAATATTTTCGCAGAAAAACCGTGATCCCTAATAACAAAGAAGCAACTAAACGCAGAACCAATCATGTGGTGTTACTGTGACAGAAAACAGCCAATGAACAGCTGTCTGCTTGAGAAAAATATGTTTTTTGATGTTAGCCTAGAGTAATTGAAACCGCGATTTTGTCCAGTCTGTAACTGTAAACAATTCTGAGTTGTGTGTGAAATATTAGACTGGTAGAGGCAGGTGCACTCTAGAGCCAGCAGCGTACTAGAGGCAAGTTACGAATTTTCCGGTAATATTCCTCGATCTATACAGCTCAACTGTCACGTGCAGTTTTCGAATTTCATGTTGTGTATGTATCCTGATGACTAAAGCATACTGTGCTTATTGATGATTTCTTGCCTTTTTTTCTATTGACAGTCATTTATATCGCAATGGAGTATGTCCAAGCAAATAAATCCAGTCAGGTATTCTATTAGCGAAATATTATTTATATAACACTGGGCGTTAATATGCATTACTTTCGAGTAAAAAATTTACACCAGTATTTAGAATAATAAGGAATTGAGACCACAAAATCCATAAAAATGGAAGTATGTAATGTTTCCAATTTTTAGTACGATAGTATCCAGGATTCTGAAATAACCAAATTTAAAATATATTCGCGTTTAGATATTAAAACGACTTAAACATACGCAACCAGAGAAAATAATTACAAACCAAACAAACTAAATATATCTTATTACATTGTAACCAAGTACACCTTTCAAACAAAATTACAAATATTGTGATATCGAGGCGTTTGTCTTGCAAAGACAGTCCTTACAAAAGTACTTGCACACTTATTTTCATGTGATATCCTGCGAAACAAACTTTATTCGGAAGTATATTTTGGCTGTAGTTGTGCTGCAATCGCTAAAGTACCTAAACAATTATGCTAAACCATAGTATAATTGATTTTAAATAGCTGTGGTAAAGAGAGAAGTCATTAAACTTAAATTTAAAATGATAAAACAATCAAATTTTGGCTGCTAAACTGTCAGCTTCATGTAACTTAAAATGCAGAAAAACTCTGTGATTTGTCAGTTTACACTTCCTACAGACACCAGCGCTCAAGCGGCAGAAATTGTCCTCGTGGCAAGCTATTAACAATTATTTTTCCAACATGTCGTAGACAGTGGTGGCTCGTGGATTGTTGCCAGGTGGGGCTGCAGATAGTCGGAACTGTACACTCTTGATGAACGCGCCGTAGATCAACGACCATGAAATATTTGCCGGCTACTTGATGGGTTGTGACCACTCAGTAATAAGGGGCACCGGCACATCAGCGTGTCAGTGGCTGTAGAGTCAACCAGCGCACAACTCTGTACAGCTCTTGGCAACTGCGGCCCTACCTGGCAACAACCCACGAGCCACCACTGGTCGTAGAATTAACATGTGTTGTGTAGGTACACTTCACGGTTGTGCTGACGACGATGCTGATGTACTGCTCTGTCCCGTTCCTTGCGCTCGCCACTACTGACAACCTTCGAGATGTGCCCTTCCCTCTTGACACGTGGTTCCCCCTGGAGAGGAACAGCTACGCCAACTTCTTCGTCGAGTACGGCTACCACCTGGTCTGCTTCACAGTCACCGCCATGTTTGTGGCAACGATGCATCTCTTCTGTTTCTCGCTCATGTTGCACCTGAGCAGCCTCTACGACATGGTGGCCGCCATGATGCTCCACCTCAGCGCTGCCAACACTCTTCAAGATATCCTCGTACGTGGCAGATATATTACTTATGTATTCATACTGTAGACTCCCGAATATCCGTGTGCGGATTATCTGATTTGCGGATTATCCGCGCAAAATATTTCACTTGAAATAAATGAAAAAATATTGAAAAATATTGTTGAAAAAAAATTTTATAAATACATTCTGTGTTTACTCGCATTCTGTTAACAAACGTATTATGCCCGCAACTGTATTTTGAAAGGCTTGAAGAAGATTTAAGTATCGTCCAACAGGTGAAATTAGCGTCGCGCATGGTTGGATTAACACAATTTTCCTGCGTGTCGTGCATGAATGGAGTTACGAAATTTTTATCTTGGAGAAATAAGATAGCCGTGATTTTTTATTATTTGTGTTTTATATTATTAGCGCATACCTCCTAATGATTAATATAAATAATCTAGTCTACTATATTAAACTGCTTCCTACTTTTGGATGAATGAATTTGACAATTTTCCTTTCTACGAGATCTAAGAAAGGGTTAAAGTGGTTTATCAGCGATTTACGATTATCCGAGGCGTCAAGCCCCCGCCATTAGTGCGGATAGTCGGGAGTGTGTATATATATGCCTCCACAGTGACGGCAGGAGGGATGTGAACACGGTTCTGCGCTGTTTGGCGCGCTGGTCTAAAGACTCAATGCCAATAGTTAGATATATTTGGTTATCGCGGGAAAACTTGACAGTTTTCTGGGTTTCAATGCACATTCAGCTTATGAAAAGATGACTGTATTTATCTTGTACGTAGAGCTGTTGCCTTATTTGGCTGAGCCTATAAGAATCCCGCTATTGTAATATTTGATGCCTTTTATTGGCCTGTAAACAGCTACGATGTGTCAGACGTACATCACCCAGTCATACAAGTCACAAGAAATTACAATTTTTTCAAGGATATGTTGGCACAAAAGTTTTCCGCGACATACCATAATTAGAGGTACGTAAATTTCGCAGATACACTCCAGGTCAAGTTGAATGCCAATTATGTGTACTTCATCGTCATGTCTGTGACTTGCTGGCAGCTGTTATGAAACGCTTTTGACTACTGCAAACCAGTAGGAAATAAGGAAATAATGCGAAGTGCTATCGCTTGCTACCTGCTTATACGGTTATAAGCCAATAGATTATCGATTGTGGCCAGTGGGTGTATAGGACTGACGAGTCTAGGCTGCTGCCAGATGAATCCGCGAAATTGACGTACCTCTAATAATAATCATCTGTACCCATAGTAAAGATATACAGGCTGTACCATTTATAACGAAAGAAATAAATCGCTAGTTCAATGACCGACGTTCTAGAATCCACTGTCCTATGCATTCTCGAGCCCGTCTATTCGTTCATTGTCTGTTGTTTCACTGAGTAGCAGCTAAAGGACAAATGGTCAGGGCTTGTGTATGCATAGGATAGTTGATTCTAACATGTAGGTTATTGAATTCGCGAAAATTTTCTGTTCCTACTCATAGGTGATACATCCTGTGGACAGTCACAAAAATGCCTCACTTGGAAATAATTCCATTAAATGGGATATTCAGCGTATATATGGCACTTGCGTTCAATAATTAGAGGCACGAGTATATCGCGTAATAATATGGCGAAAGCCTAGACTTCTCAGACCTATACACACACTGGTCAAAGTAAAATATCCATTGGCTTCTAACTGTAACTCATGTTACCACCACAACTTGTTTCCTTATTTATCACTGGCTTGCAGTCGTCTAATTTGTGTTAAAACACGTGTCGCCAAATCACAGAAGGTGTAATGAAGTAAACATTATTGGCATTCAACCTGGCCTAGAATTAATACGCGAAATAATCGTGCCTCTATCAATAGCAATATATTAAAAAAATAATGCTTGGAAGTACTGCGCATATTGGAAAATGGTGCCCAATTTTCAGTTTTTTGTCTGTACCTCAATAAAGGTGTAAAATAAAAAAAAATGTTTAAGCAAATTTTGAATTGCGCTTATAATCAAACATTTTATTGACGAGTAATTTTTTCGTTTCGTCATAAGTTTCAGTGATATTTACCAAATAATATTTGACTAAATCAGTTCTTTTCAGTGTTTATAAATAAATATGTAATATAGGATACCATAGGTTGGAAATCAGTTTAAGTAAATTTGTTTTTCAAAATACTTTGCAGATGCAAATTATAACCACAGCTGAATTAATTCAAATAATTAATGATCCTGTAAACGAAGACTGAATGAAAATCTGCTCATACTTCGCTCACAACTATATTTCCTCATTTTAAGTCAGTTGTATCGAAGCAGAACGAAGAGTTTATTTAAATTTAATGCACTGTTTCAGAACAAGATCAAAGATCTGGTGTCCAAGAGCAGAACAGAAAAATTATGTTTGACATACCTAAATAAGGTATGTTTCATGTTGAAATTAATTATTTCATGATCAGTAGAAACTTGTAAAGTTCGCGTCATTTGCGGACAATAGACAGGACTGCAAGTTGTCATTCGCCCGAAGTCTTCCATTGGCCTCAACAATGTCGTGGATTGTAGCAGGAAACACTGCAGTAGTTAAAAGTTACACCGTAGAGTGGCCAACAGCATGTAAAGCAGTCAAATACGTGACATCACACGAAGACTGGCGCGCAATGAACTCACAGACTGCTCTCGAGTATCTATAGATCAGTGGAGTCTAGTCTGCCAGCAAATAATAATGCGAATTTCGCATGTCTCTAACGGTTAGAAACAAGAAAAAAATGCGGATGGACTTTACAGTCCTGTGCACACTCTCTCCTCAGATACTTAGAGATGATGGTATATAGCGAACATTTTTCGTGCCAACATAACCTTCAAAATGCTGTGGTTTCTTGCAACATGTAATATTGGGTGATATTTGTCTGACCAAACGTAGCTGCCTGCAGACCGATTAAAAACATCAAGTATTACAGTAGTGGGATTCCTACTGACTCAGTCAAATAGGTTAACAGCACCACGTACAGGGACAAGCCAGTGAGCTTTTGATAAGCTGAGTATACGTTGAAACCCAGTAAACATTCAAGTTTTTCCGCGATAAACCGTCTCTTTACATGTAGTTGTTCATGCTGCCCCAGTGAATGACTGGTCTGGCCACACATATCAGGACCGGGTGAGGACCGAACCACGTACAGGTGTCGTACGTGCAACTTACGCAAAGTAAATGAATTCATCTGTATACACTCTTGCGGTACGTATCATAGGACCATGTCCGGATCACGCCAGTGTGCCGGATCCGGGTCCGATAAAAGTAATTTAGTTTACTTTATCCCTGAAACGGCCCAGTCAAGGATCAGTGTTTCCGTAAATGTTATTTGTATTTATTTCGTTATTACTGTGTACAAATGTATTAATCAATAAAAAATTATTTAATACGTGAATTTAAAGCTAAAAATTAAGAATGTGAATGAATGTTCGTGACGTTAAGCACTTCAAACAGTCGCTAGTGATGTTAAACATGTTGATTAAGAACGCTTCCTTTAGACGGAAGTCGATACAATATCATAATTAGTTTAGCTGATGTAAGTATATGCTAACATTTGTGTAATTGATAAAATCGCTAATCGTGTATGGGGTCCGCTTTCCCTAACAGTTACATATAATTGATACGCGGATCATTATGCTTAGGCCATAATGCCTCTGAATTGAGCTTGTTGTGTTTATGGCATGGAGTATGGGAATGGGTTTGTGATAGTGATGGAGTGCTTATCAGTCAAGGTTCTCCTTTCTCCCTCCCCCCCCCTCCCAAACGTGTGCGAGTAGTAGTGGGCTTCGGTTGGGGTTTGTAGGAGCTATCGCCCTCAGCCAGGCCCCCAGTGGACCTTTAGTGGACCCACCAGGAGCCAAGACCCCGGGCGACAGCAGAGGAATCCGGCATCCACATCCCCTCTTTCCAGCCGCGGCTAGCAAGGAATCCCCTTAATGCAGACAGAGTTCTGCATTTGCCAGGATGGTATTGGATCAGCCATGGGCTATGATTGGTGGGATTTAACTTGTGTCACTGACACTTGCAGGGCTTTTGGCCTTCGCAAAAGGTGTCACTGCACACATCCACACACTCATTCAAAAACACAGAGTCACTTGTGGCTTGCGGAGCTGAGAGCTCACGCCAGAGGCCCTAGTAGTAACCTATTGTAGGGGTGATGTTTCAGCCTGGATTCCTTTGGCTCCCTTTCATTGGGTTATTGGATGAGATAATTATGGTCGTTGATGATGTTCACATAGTTCAGTATTAGTCAGGCAGGCATCAGCGCAGCCGGGGCCCCACCTCGACTCCAGACCACGCCACTCCTTCCACCCCACCCCCCTCATGGAAAGAGACAGAACGGCAACAGGAAGCCATCAGCAAGCCCGTCCGCCGCGCCTGCATTTGCTTTGTATGGGTTTTGTCTCAGTAAATGTTTCAGCATTAATTTTGTCCTAGTGGAGCCTATCCAGACCAGACCTCGAGTCTGGTCCTTGTTGCATTGGTTTGCTGCTTGTATGCGGCCTTGGAGTTATGAAAAAAAAAAAAAATGTATATACGTTGTTCTCTGCAGGCTACGTCTTTATTGTATTAATTAACATAATTTATGTACAGATTAGTTTTAATGGTTTTTTAGGGTTTTTGATTTTATTATTTTATTGGTTTTTAGGTTTATTATTTTTATTGGGTTTTATGTGGTTTTAGTCATTTTTATTTAGTTTTTTATTTATTATGGTTAGTAATTTGGTTCCGGAATGGTACTGCAACTTTAATAGATGCATTATCATTTATTAAGTTTTTCGCCTGCAGAGGACTGTATTGGTACAATGACATGTATGCAGTCGGATTATTTTTGTCATAGTGGTGCGAATTTTTAGTCGGTTTGTCAGATGTCAAAATTGTGTCTGTGGAGGGAGGAGCAGGGCTTCGGGTCTCTTGCGCCTCCACACCAGCCATACATCATAGTTTGCTACCTCAGCAAGAAGGGGGTTGCCCACTCCTGGTATCTTCTTGTATAGCTCTGTGGCCAGCTCATGTATGTGTGTTTTGATAGGTTGTACCGTCAGTTCTCTGTGGAGATGTTCATTTAATGTATACCTGGTAGCATTTGTGATGATTATCTGCATTCTGTTTTGAAACCTCTGGAGTAGGTTGATGTGGCGGTTTGAGTCAGTGCCCCAAACTTGTGAGGCATATGTGAAGATTGGGCGGATTAGTGTATGATATATGATGATACCATTGCGGATGTGTAGTGTTACTATTGCAGTGGATGAGTGGATACAGTTGTTTGAGACGTGAATTGGCCTTGACCAGTTGAGTATGAACGTTGTTTTTCCATAGTAGTTTAGATTACTCCCAGGTATTTAACTTTGTCATTGTATTCTATTTGCTGGCCACAGAAATGTAGCTGATGCACAGGTTTTCTGCACTCAGAATTAAAGGCAATAGCCTCGGTTTTTGCGCTATTTGCCTTAATTCCCCATTTTGCTAGCCAGGGTTTGATTTCTTTCAGGGCAGTTTGTACCTTCTCTATGGCCCGGATCCTGCTCATGGATAACGCTTATGCAATGGTGTCATCGCCGTAACAACCGATTTACGCCTGCCCTTTACGTGGCATTTCATTTATGTACATGTTGAACAGGACTGGGCCCAGAATGCTCCCCTGTGGTACTCCTGCCTTTATCTGACATACCTGAGACTTTTCGCCGTCGAGACTGACATGAAATGAGCGAGTGGTGAGATGTGATGATATGAATCGGGGGATATATGGTGGAAATCAGTACTCATGGCGTTCATGGAGCAGACCAGGGTAATATACTCTGTCGAAGGCCTTTTCTATGTCTAGAAGGGCGATGATTGTGCGATGATGATGTTATATGGACTTCGTGGCTTCCAGAGGGAGTCACGTGAGCTGATGTACTCTCCTCAACCCAAAATGTTCGTCACGAAATATGGAATTGCGTGAAATGTGTTCCACCACCCTGCCATTCACCACTCTCTCCGACAGTTTAGAGAGAGAGAGAGAGAGAGAGTGGAGAACAGACTGATGAGTCAGTAGCTGGTGGATAGTGAGGGTGAGTTTCCTGGCTATACAAATGAGATCACCCTGGCTTGCCTCCACTTGCTCGGAAAGTGATGTACATGCGATTGCACAGTGTAATATGCAGTTAACAGTGAAATGAATGGCAGGTGTGTGTGTGTGTGTGTGTGTGTGTGTTGTATGCCATCCTCTCCTGGTGCTGTGTTGCGGCGGATGGATTTAATGACTGTTGTCAGTTCGGCAGCAGTGATTTCAGGGGTTTTTCGGATTCCTCCCCTATAGTACCTCTGTCGATGTTCTTTGTATGTCATTTTCATGTTTCCTGTCTCCATTTCGCTCATTTGGCTGGAAGCATAAAATATAACAATTACATTATTGCTTCCTAATTTGTACTTATTTGTCTAGGTAAACTTATCGCTAACGTATTTAAATTTCTCTCTATGTTTCCAGCTGAGCCATAAAACATAAAGTAATGGATTATTAAGTCTCATCTGTTTGCGTTATGAATTTATAGCACTTAAAATAGTAAGTTCTGTAAAATTTTCAAATAATCGTAAAAAAGTACTCAGATTAATTTTCATCGGGCACCGGTGTTGCCAGTAAAATTTTCGAACTTATATACATGCACATTGGAATACTCAGTTGTAAATCACCTCAATCAACGCACACATGTAAATTTTAATACTAGCAGTTCAAGATAACTGTGCAAAGCGATTTATCTAAATAAAAAAAAAATGCATTTATGTGTTAGCCTCAAGGATAAAGTACACAAATATAAGAATACTGATGCGGATATAACTACAAACCTTGTGTTTCCTGCCATAAACGTATTTATTTATTCGATCACAGTGTTTTTTAAACAATATAATACAAAAATTTTCTGATAGACAAGAGAAATAAAGATACATAGTGAAAGGAATATGCTTCCTCAAACACACTGCTAGAGGCCATTTTGGTAAAACAGGTAGTCTCCAAAAGGTACTTTTTTCCAGGTTAAGCATCGAATCTTGTTTTCTGGGCTGTTTTGGTTCACTACAGATAAATTGTTGCCAGCCACGCAGCCTGAAATCGTTCAAGGAGTCACCTGCTTAATTTATATTTACTTTTTGAATCATTACCGTATAATGCCTATAAAACACTATATTATCCTTCTCCAACAACAAGAAAAGCATATGGAATGTCGATTGCGTCATTCTAAAGTATTCGTAAATTTTAGTTTCGTCATTCATCAGATGAGGGAACAAACTTCCCTTCAAAAAGCCTACTTTTCCAAGCATTATTAACCCACATTTTCTCCTCTCCATTTCAGTTCGTTTACGCTCTTCCTCCTCGTCTACTGCTTTTGCTATAAGTCCGAAGTGACTATTTTTTTAAATGTTCAAACATTTTCTTCCAGCAAACGTGACAGAAGCAACACGCCTTGTCGATGCGAAAAGTCCATGCTGACTGCTTCCTTTCTCATTTCGTGAAACTGAACACTGTTGTCCTAACGCTTCAGGTCAGTGTCAGAACTATCGGATTGATCTCGCTAGAGGAACCTTCGACTCGATAGCCAGTGTCGGAATATTGAAGAACCTATTTTTGAAACAGCAATAGTTGCTATCGAATGAGGGGACTTCGATTCCGATAGTAAGATGTGGCATGATTGTACTTTGTGTGACGTCACTGCTGAGCAGCCAAACAGTGGGTAGTTTAGTTAACTCAAAAAAATATAAAGGCTGTAACAAATATGGTGGCGTGTAATTTCATTATTTAATACATTATTTAGGTTAGAAACATGATAAAAGTATAGGGTGCGTGGCTGATATTTAAAAACCGAAGTGAGATTCATTTGTAAAATAACAAGAATCTCTGCAAAAATTTATCTCAATCTTAATATACGTAATGAAGTGTCCTGACACACTCACTCACTCACTCACTCACTCACGCACTCACTCACGCACTCATCAACGCACAGCCCAAACCGCTGAACCTAGAACCATGAAAATTTGAGGGAAGCTTCCCCTTGCCCCGTAGACACCCACTAAGAATTGAATTTTCGAAATTCGATAATCAAGGGGGTGAAAAGGAGTGAAATGTGTTTTCAAAAAATCCCCGATAGCTCATTAACCGGGAAAGCTATCGTAATTTTTTAAACTTCAAATTATTGCCCAAACAAATGCATATTGGCGAAATTTTCGATTTTGCGAAATTCGAAAATTAAGGGGGTGAATAGCCGTAAAATGTGTTTATTATTAATCCGTGATTTCCCTTTAAACATTAGAGATGAGGTGATTTTTTTCTTAAAAATTATGCTTAAGTAAATATCTAAAAAGTAAATTTTCTTGAAAGCTCTTAAAACATAAAACGTGTTTTTAATTAATCCCACTTATCTCCTAAACTAGTGGAAATAGTGAAATGGCTTTTTCTTTAAAATAAATCACACGTAAATAAAAAAAAATTTAGGATTTTTCAAAATTCGTCTTTGAAAGCTGTTAAAAAATACAATGTGATTTCAAATAATCATCTGTACTGATTATGCCCGTTGAGATATCGATATGATTTTTTTATAAGAATGAAGCTTATGTAAATATCTACAAAACAAATTCACGTTTTTATGAAATTCGAAAATTAAGTAGGTGAAAAGCAATAAAATATTACAGTCTCTCGAAAAAAGAGAATGATCACGGAGAAATAATTCAACAGTTGGTTAATTTTGCCAACCTATTCATAAATAAAACCTCTTTGGACTGTAGCCTGTACATACGAAAGAATTATCACGGCCTGCCTTTAAGCATTCACTCAGGTATTGTATAAAGTTTGTGGTGTGGGAGGGTTAGGGTAACGAGTTCGTATCCCGTGCAAAACTTTGCGATGGGAATTACTATGACATCGTACGAGCATATTGCGCGCGCTCTGTACACTGAGCTAAGACAATTTATAGTTCACTGTTATTGAGTACGCTAGCTGTTAAATGCCTCTATCACATATTTTAACCAGAGTTACTGTTTACATTACATAATTTCACGCGGGCAACGTCGCAGCCGGGCAGCTATTTTATAGAGAAATAAAGATGAATTAAAATCAATGATAATCTGCATTTAAAGTACGCGCAGCGAAGTGGACTGGATAAAGCTGTTTGTATTTATTGTTTTAAAGATATACAGAGAATATAGTAATATCTTCAGTTATTACGCAATTAAAAGTTAGTTACTCTTTTCTACACTACACGTGGGCGAAGCCACAAAGGGACCGCTAGTATTTTATAAATTCAAATTAAATCGTATATTTTAATTAGATCGCTTTTAACTTTTAATTTGCCACAAGAGTACGATTCTAGGTTGGTTGTTCAATTTCGTAACACACGGTACCAGAGAACAACGCTTTCTTAAATTCTATAATTTAAGTTAATTTTATTTTCAGAACAACGCAAGAAAACAATCTCTAGCCTTTTACGTTGTATAGCCTCTTCCAGGTGTAGATTTTATCAGGCATAGATTTTACTATGCGAAATATATCTTAAGTAATTTTTAATATAAAATTTTCTTTCGCAAACTTTCCGACTTTGCATGCTGTTTTCGACGCAACAAATGACTATAGACTTTAATCCTTTAAAATGAAACCGCAACGAAGCATCCATTTTCTTGTTTCAACACTCACGAACCTCTACACAACAAAATGTCTACAGCCACCTACTCGGCAGGCTGACATATATGTACAGAATCCTCAAGGAAGAATTGAAGGGCGTTCAAGTGGGTAAAACACTTAATGTTATATGAAATTGTGTTTGTTTTGTAGCTGTTACTTGGGAGTAGGTTATCCTCTTACGAAAAAAAAAATTGCTCAACCAGTTTTCCCATAATGGCACTTCAAAGACAAAATTTGCATGTGTTTGGTTCTTATGAGGCACAAAAAGCAACCGACATACATAAATTAAAAAATTCACACAACTACGTGGTACGGGATACTGCTTGACATGTTTTAAAATCCATCGCAAAATATTTTTTTCATTTAAAAAAAAATCGTTAAAACAGACCAAAAATAAGAAATTTCTGAATTATTTATTAAACCACGAAAACATTTGTAATGGATTTTAAAATATGGCATTTAGTTTCAGTGTGAATTTTTTTAAATTTATGTATGATCATAGGTTTTTGCGGCTTATAGGAGCTACAAACGTGGAAATTTTGACTTTGAAGTGCCATCACGAACAGACTAGTTTAACTAAATTTTTTCTCTAAGAGTAAAATATACTACCAATTATCGTCTACAAAACTAGCATTATCTCATACAAATATAAAATTACAATTCCCCCCCCCCTCTTGAATACTCATAGTGAACACTGGCCGTAGTCGCGGAAGATATTATTACTAGCAGGACCTTGATATCAAGCCACCCTTCGAATGAATACGCGAAATATACAAATCTTTGTTATTCATGGGTTTCAGTCAACGAAAACTAGAGTGTATAGCTGTGAGGAATTATAGGTTTGACCTGCAGCAACCCACCGACCGCCACTGTGTCTTCAAACGTTGGTACATACTGTCGGTATTAACCCGTTCCGTCTTCACGTGCGCAGTCATAACATTACTCGTGAAGATAGTGTATGACATTTACATGTACGCTGCGAGCAGTCAGTCTCAAAAATATTTTCGAATCGTGTACTGAAATAAGAGTAATGTTGCAGTTACTATGGTTATGTTAATGTACGAACAACAGTTCTGATTGGTTATCGGTACTGACTGGATTGTTTCTAAAACAATCTATTTTGTACAAGTAACGGTCAGTTGTGTAGCCTGTAAGGAGCAAAGAGCATCTTTATCATGCAAAACAGATTGTTACTTCTACAGAACAGATTATCGTGGGTACAATCCAGCCAGTACTGACAACTAAACAGAACTGCAGCCCATATTTTAACATAACTGTAGTAGCAACAATGGTATTTCTCTCACAGCGTGGAAAAAGACGCAAAATTGACTTTTGATTGCTTGATAATTATATATCCGGTCTTTTAGCACCTTATTTAAAACTTTGGAAGAAACCATCTCAGTATAAGAACATCAAGCAACAAAATAGTCAACGACTTCAAAAGATAAACATTATTTCATGACAATGTTACTTAAGCTTATAAGAGAGTAACTGCCTAGGGGCATTACACCCAAATTGCTCAAAAAGCGAAAGTCAATGTTTCTGACATAATAAAAATGTAGAAAATACTACAATGTGAAACTGGCATAAAATATTAAAGTTTGTATTCGTATTATTGCTAAAAATTTACGGAATATAATTTTAATGTGTCATTATTTCTTTTCTTCACAATAACTTTGTTTGTGAAACAATAAATAAAATTATTTCATGAAGGATAATAGCAATTACTTTTTTAGTTACTCAAAAGAACTCGTATAAATATTTATTTAAGTTAAACTTGTAATGAGTAATATGTTTGCAACGTAAACGTATTATTAAAATTATTTATTGCCAAATTAATGATATCGTATTACGTACAAGCATATCAATTGTTAAAGAAAAGCAGATTTAATAAGATTATCGCGCTTAAAGCAGTTTTTTGAGTGTCTACAACTGATTGTACAGGAAGTTTCTGAAGAATACGGTGACTCAGTGAGAGACGGAAAACGTGCATCCAGCGGAGACAAAATCCAGAGGGACATCTACAAAGTCATCATTTTTCATCAGAGGGTTGTCAAGTACGTACTAAGAAACACACATCTCATAAAAGTTTTGTGCCTAAGGGATTTAAGAGTCGCGAAGTGATCACGAGTCAAGAGAGTGTACGAGACGGAAACATACACTGTAAAAGACGAGAAGTATGTATATGTGGATAGTCTAAAGTAAAGTCACTGGAGTTAGTTTCTTGGTCATATGCCATTGCTCCACCATTAGAAATACTGTAGTTTGATGGACAACTCTCTTCATGCTCATTTATTAGTGTACTTGTACATTTACAGTGTTATGACATGATCGTAATGTAATTTACCTTACAGTTATATACACGCATGAATGGGTCCGCGGTAGCCGAATGGTCGGACCATTCGCCTTCCACCAAGACGATCCGGGTTCGATTCTCGGCGGAGTCAGTCCTCGGATTTTCGCCTGTAGGAATCGTGCCGGACGATGCCGTTGGTCGGCGGGTTTTCTCGGGGATCTCCCGTTTCCACCGTCCGTTTATTCCGGCGCTTCTCCATTTCCACCTCATGTCACCCCTCCCCAGCGCTAAAGACCGCTGGCAAAAAACTCTCACTCCCTCATCTACACTTGCGGCTTAAACTTTATCATTTAATGACGTTTGACTACGTTTCTGCAAGGAGACATCAAATGCTACAGTTAGGTTGCGATCCATTTAGTTTTTAATACCACCCTTCGTACTTTCCGTTGCAACATCTTCCACAGCTAAACTTTCTTCGTTTACATATCGATGACATTTTGACTTGCACTTTCATTGACGTAAAATAAAATAAATTTTGGTGTTTCAAGAAACGGGACTGACCTGTTTTCCTTTGTGAAAAAAATTTATAGTTGGAAAACGTTTAAAATTAACTCACTAAAAAAATAATAAATCGTCAAAGTTTCAGTTTTCACAATAAAAAAATTGCATTTTTTATGATTTTAGAGTTGTAATTGATTTGCATTGTTTTGCAAAAATTGCAAATAAAACTTTTTAGTTGGAGCACAATCAGAATCAATAGAAGACTAGAAAAATAGATCTTCAATGATTTAGTGAGCATAATAAAAGAAATATTTTTTTTTGTGATTTTGGTGTTCCGTTATCCATTAACAGTGTAATTTTCAGCTACGGCGAACCATGATCGCTTTGGAAACAGAGGAGCCTAGCTTGGAGGAAAGTATTTATACCAACACACGGAACAGAATTAAATATGGCTACGAAAAATCAACTTCTATGCAAATAAAGTTATTTCAAGTGCTAAACATCACTGGTCAGAAAATTTCGATAATTCGTTATCTTTTCAAAACAAAACAATGTATATACTTTTTCGCACACCAAACTCATAAGTAGAGACAAGATTATTTCGCGTATTGATTCTAGGTCAGAATGAATGCCAATAATGTATACTTCACTATTCCTTCTGTGATTAGGCGACACATATTTCAACACATCTTTGACGACTGCAAGCCAGTCATAAATAAGGGAACAAGTTGTGGTGGTAACACGTGTTACGGTTAGAAGCCGATGGATATTTTACTTTGGCCAGTGTATGTATAGGTCTGAGAAGTCTAGGCTGTTGCCAGATTAATACGTGAAATACTCGTGCCTCTACTCATTAGTAGGGCCCGGTAGTTTTCGCGAAAAGATTTTTGCCCCACTTTGTTTCAGTGTCTTACGTGCACACCTGCAGTTCAACTTCATGGCTATTGACAGAGTGTTTTTGTGCAGAGTCGTTATTAATTTGAATGTGCCAATCAGTACACGGATAACTGCCACACATCACGTCTGTGATTTGCGGGTTTAACCTCCACACGCTGGGTGTTACGGCATCCAATCACTGACCACATAGCAGAGATGCAGGTGCGCACGTAAGGCACTGAAACAAAGTGCTGCAAAATTCTTTTCACGAAAATTACCGGGCTCTACTCATTAGTTACAACTAAACGTACAATTTTATAGAGACCAAAACACTTGTTCTACCAACATTCATCCTGAAATCCGAGGTCACTTTATTTTTTACTGCGCACTTATAGTATCTCGACACGAAACTTATATTACAGACTTGTGTACCAAGTGCAACGGAACAGAATATTCTCGTCGTTTACAACGCATGCAAATTCAGCGTTTCAAAAACAGGTTAACGAAACTCACGATAAATCTCTCAGAGTAAAGGTACAATAAAAATGACTTGGAAAAAAATTAAACAAATAGAACCTCTTGCAGCTTGCATCTGACAGTCGAGTGGTGTTCGTAAAATAAAGCTTATAATAACCTTGTCTAAACATTTTCGCAGTATATCAAAGTAATTTACAATTAGTCTTTTGAAATGCGCTAGAGGTTTTTACTAACACAGAATTAACGAAATTGTATAAACTCAATTCTCTAAACAGTAAAATAAAAAAAAATGTTTTACACTGTTTCTAATCATGTCAATATCAGCATGTACATCAGAGTAGAAAAAAAAGTTTCATGGGCTGAGAATTTTTTTACCAACGTCGTACACTTATATACTTTTGACAATTCGTATACTTTAAAAATATATTTTTTATAACTGACAGAATATTTAAGAAGATGTTGAGTTAACACAGTCAGTTATAAAAAAAATATATTTTTAAAGTATACGAATTGTCAAAAGTATATAAGTTTACGGTCGTCCAGTTACTGATTGATATTTCATGCATAAAATTGCCTATTTTACGTGACATGTATTTGTGCGTCGTCCAATTAGTACAGTACATACAAACGTTTTGAGGTGAACGCAAATACTATTTTATTAGATTTTATTTGTAACAAATTAATGTTTTGTTTAAGATGACAAAGTTAAGTTGAAACAGTGTCCATACGATAATTTTAAAGGAAACAATAACCAGTATTTTTAAATTGATATCAGTTAAAAGAGTAGTAAGCCATATAATGTTTTATCTAACAATGCTAATAACAGTGCTAAATTTTTTTTGCTATCTCATACGTTAAGTATCCAGTGAAATGCAATCTATGCAGTGTGTTTAATACTTACAATGCCATATAAAGTAGTATGGAGTTGCATTTAAAAATGGCCGGAAACAAATTAATAAGTGATCCAATAGTTCTCGAGTTTCTGTGAAATTTCTGTAACAAGACTAAGGTACAATGATTATTGGTCTCGATTCTCGAACAATACTAATTTAATAATCAACTCTGAAAAGTTAAACAATTCTGCTTATGATATTTTACATGCAACGTATACATGTTTACGAACGTATCTTATGTAAACAAAATTCATTTTGAAATAACTACATAATTTTAATTTTGAGATACATTGTGAAAATATGTTGTATAGACAAATAAGGCACATGCCCGATCTATGTTTTTTCCTCCACGTTTATTAGAGTACATATTATTGAGATGATTAACGTTTTCTTTTCAGATTATCTGAAGACGTGAAGAATTTGCTGAATCCTTTCCTGTTTTCACACTTCCTGGTTTCATCCTTCAGCATTTGCCTCATAGTCTACGACATTGCAATGGTAAAATATACATACTGCGTTGGCAGACGAAAGTAAATCACACGCTTATAGTGAGCATAGTTTTATAAATAAAAAATAAAATAATGGCTTTTCAGTCTGGCTATCGTGCCGTGTCTGTTAATTTTAAGAGCCGTCTACCACGTAGAGCATACACAGTGAAATAAATCTTGTACTTCTGCAGAAATATTGTGAACTTTACAGGAAATTATTTAAAATATATAAGTGTGCCTTAATAATTAAAATTTGTGTATATCTGAAAACTATTTTGTAAATTTACAAACAATTTTTGCACATTTTATTACAATAATTGCTTGAAGTAAAAAAAAAATTTCAAGAACATTTTTGTAAAAGCACAAAATATTTTGTAAAACGCATCAGACCTTTGAAAGTTACTTTGTTCCACAGCGAAAAATTTGCTAATAAAAATGTATTCTTATAGCCGCTCGGGTATTTGTAAAATGTGAATCACTTAATGACCTGCGACATTTTTGTTGTAGTGCCTAGACTAATAAATGTTTTTATATAAGTTTACAAGCTTTTTCTGGTAAACGTACTGTTTTTTAGTGTGTAGAAAATGTCACGAATACAACTGATATAAATAGTGAACACATTGACATGTAAATTTTTTCATAAACTTTCTTGTATTTTCCAAATATTAATTACTATTCCACCGTTGTAACAAAATTCAAAATTGCATAAATGTGTGGCACTGGAATAAAAGAGAGCTCTCTGGAAAAAAAATCACTAAAGTCTCCAGATTTCAATAACCTAAGTCTTTTAAGTTATTAGCGAATTGCCAATAATACGCCATTTTCTTTTGGCAAGAGCAGAAACAAACCAAATTAAAACATACGGCCATAGAATAAGACGTGTCACAAGTAGTGTTTTAGCAGTAAACTTAAAAAAGAAAAAAGTTATACGGTCGAGAAATAACGAAATTACGATAGTAACACCCTGAAAATTTATAAACCTTGCCACTTATTTGATACTCTAATAAATATATCTAATATTTTTAAGTCAGTAGATTGTTATGAATAGTAATTAAAGAAAAGAAAAAATGTAACCAGATTGTAAAATGGACTAGAAGTGTAACATAATTAAACCTATGAAAATACTTATAAACTGCAGAGCGAAAAGAGAAATAGGGGAGTATGCCATAGATAGCCCTGTATAAATAAATTGTTTCGGCTATATTCTGAAACAGTGCATGTCGAACTAATAAACAGACAAAGAACACGTTAGTAAAATTGCGTTAAAACAGAAACTTCAGCCTCACTTTCCGGATATCTGGTGATAACTCTCTGAACACACCCGAAATGTACAGAGTAAAGCTTGTAAATAACTGACGTTGAGGGAACACACACAACTGTACACGTCATTTGTAATGCAGCAACACTGTTAGTGACTGAGATTATTTATTCTAGCATCAGTTATGTATTGCAAGTGCCATACTTTTTGTTTTGTTGTTAATCTTACAAGTATTTTATTAAGAGAAATATTTTACACTTTTTAGTTCGTTTTAAGTTCATATTACATAGATAAAAAATATTTAAATACTATTTTCTGCTTTTGGTCTAATTTGTATGTGAAATTTCGCAATCAGTTATAAGCTATGTTAAGATTCGAGTGTCTAGATCATCGGGAAGTTAGTTTACCGTGTCTTTTAAAAATATTTAAAAAAATAATTAAATAGTTATTCTTTTTCTAAATTTCTCTTTCTTATATTGCATTGACATCCATTCCTGACGTATGTGTACATTTTTCAAGTTTTAAACTCATCGAGAAGTTAGTTTGAAATCGACTGCAAACTTTATACAAAATAAGACAAACAAGCGAGTTAAAGACCAGTGTAAATAAATTGTTTTCGCTATATACTGGAACAATGCATGCCGAACCAATTAACGGACAACAAAACACGTTAATAAAATTGCGTAAAACAGAAATCTCAGCCTCACTTACAGGTTATCTGGTGATAACTCTCTGAACACATCTGAAGCTCCTTCGATGCTTGCAGTAGAACTAGGATACTTGGTTTTGAACCCCATATGTTCTATAAGGAGAGACTTAGTGTCTATTTCAGAATACTTTCTCAAATCACTCACCACACTTTCAGTATTTGTAGTTCCACCAGCACTATACGTCACCAACTTTTCTAAGACTTCCACATTTTTCAGTCCCTCTTGATATAAGCAAGTCTTCAAACCGTGAATGAATTACACGCATCACATATCACTAGATTTGCACAGTGAGCATGACAACGAACATAAAGTGCTAGTGGCTGGTGGTTTGAGAACATTGCTTGAACTCCATTACTTTTTCCACTTCTGTTTGGGTCTCCATAATATGCTCGGTAACTGAAGCCTTATCGTGATATCTAACAGAACAGAGGCTGTATGTCCGCATGTTGTTTTCCCAACAATTTGCAGACAAACGAAGCTTTCACGAGGACATAAATCTTTGTAGACCCATATGAAACACACACTCAGCTGTTCTTCTCCACTGATGTCTCTGGTCCCATAACAAATAACTGGAAATATAGGCGGGTTCTGCGAAAATATATTGGTGCATATGTCAATAACTATCTCATATGACAGTTAACCAAGAATTTCGTCTTGAACCTTAGCATCCAAAAATTTTTCTCTGTTACTAGCCATCCACTACTTTAGTTCGAGGTTGCCATCAGAACGTAGATTAACTAACACAAAAAAATCTCCTGTGTCAGAATCATTGCCTCTATAAGGATGGCATTGCTTCGTAAGAATACAAATACTGGTAACAACGTTTTATAGAAAAATTCTTGCTTTTATTCGATCTGTGGATATTTGAAAAATCATTTGTGTTCTTTTTGTTGGTAGCTCAATACTGCTAATTTATGACTTTCAGAATTTTCGTGTGAATCAAATCTCTCCGTTGCTTACTTCCAGTCACTGAAGCCGGTAACAGAAAAAGCATATTCCGTTTATTTTTTGTGCGAAGCTTCTGTGGGTTTGATTTTGAAAAATATATACAATTAAAGCATAATGCGCCTGGCTTACCCGGTTCGACATGCAGCCAGCTGAACGACTTATACCAGGCAGAAAGACATTTCAAAAGCCCGTCTTTTCAAAACGTGTTCATGAAAACTGTCCAATAGTACAGCATAGTTAGGTAACATAGTGCAGTGTTCATTAAAAATACCTTCACACGGCAACGAACACATTACGGGCGTGAACTCACTGCTTTTCTGTTCCTCTCTGACTTTCTTTATGTTCTCGGAATTTTGAATAGGAGTAAATTCTTCGGTTTTGTGTTTTCTTCACACAAATGTATCCATTGCGACGGATAAATGCGCAAACATAACATTACAATGTATACACAACAAATATCCCAAGCACATCGTTGACGTTCGTCATTGCAACCAAGCAAAAACACCAGCTGAACTTCTTTTAGCCAGAACATCCGATTTTTTTAAACTCTCCTCTTTGGACGCGTTTTTTTATGAAGGGGTGGAATGGTTAAGATCAGGTCAAGGTTAATTCTACTACAGGTAACAAAGATCAATGTTAAAAGTTTGTCAGGGAAAATTTCTGCAGCTTGAGCGCTGGTAAACTGACCAATCACACAGCATTCCTGAATTTTAAGTTATACATAAAGTTGATCATTTAAAACGCGAAACTGGTTTATTTACAGTTTAAAATTAAGTAAAATTTATTCTGTAATTTCCAAGCCAATATACATTTAATTTTACTACAGTTTCGTATTATTCTGGTCCCTTAGCGATAGCAGCGAAACTAACGGCAGAAATTGTCCCTGTGCCAAACTCTCCCATAAGAAACACATTTTCTTTCTAACGATTAGTATAGGTCGTTCGAGTCAAATTGGGGCACTAAAAATTTAACCCTTAAAAAATATCACTAGCCGTTACTGCATATAATTCAACATTAAGTATAGTCCCCTTACTACTCGAATGGTTGGCAGCGAAGTTACGCATATAGTTCCGTGTAATTTCCTATTTAAATCCATCATTACTGAATCAAAATCAATCGAAATCAATATAATTGTATTTCAGATATTTAATAAACTTTTTTTATCAACCTATATACAAACCTACCATCTGCAAAATTTATCTTACACGTGCAAACATCAAGTGACGTGTCGAGAGAAGTTAGGCATTTCCCGTCAATAATAGTTACGCGCGGAAATATACGAATTCGTCTGAAAATAGAACTTTAGCAGTGATATTTTGAGTGCTCACTTTATCCCGCACCTCCTATAGAATGAACCTTATTAAGGTTAAAGTAGTGTGATAGTGCTAGACTGTGTGCTGTAAGGTATAGACAGAGTGAGATGTAACTGGCTACTGCGTGGTAATTTCGTTAAGAGTCCTAATACAGCACGCGTTAGATGCTTATATGAGGTACGGAAACTGGCAGACGATAAGTGCGTCAACAATCCTATCGCCTTTATACGCGAGACGTAAAAACGGCGTGCAGTTTTCCGGCCGTTGGCTTTTTCCTATGGGACTTTAAGCTGCGACCCTATTATTTTATTTATATACAGTGTAAAGTCCAGCGCTTGCTTCTGTATTTTAGTTTTACGATTCCGGTTGATATGTTTTACATGACAGCAGTCAAGCCGTTTTTTTTTTTTTTGCCATTTTGAGGTGACCCGAAACCATGTTTCTAAGCATAATATCTAAAACGCAAAAATAGAGAAGGTTAGTTTGAAATGTGTTATATTTTCATAGATAAAGATATAAAACGCACGTTAAGTAGTAGCTCTTAGAATAACTTTCTGCTAACACGCTGAACCGATACTCGTACAGTAGCTGTATGGGGCTTTTAAGGGACACGTCTGCATGAGACCGCACTGCAGGGTGTTAGATGCCCACAAAGTTCTCAGAAATGTTCTAATGTGCTTTACGCAACGTATTACCTTACGCAAATAATCGAAGCTTGAGGTTTGCGTTCTAGGGTTTCTCTTAAACATTCGTACACTCCTGCGCCATCCAACTATCAACATTACTTTAATCACGCTATACTACTGCCTTTTGAGTTCAGTGGACAATACGTATTTCAGAAACAACAAATTTATGTTTACAAAACTAAAATAAATAACAAGGAGGAGGAATGCTTTCAGGTTGTTTAATTAGGAAGCAACTCCAAAAAATGCAAATAATCTGGTTTTTACGGAAATTTAAACTTAATTTTGATTAGCTATAATCATTCCAGCAACATTGGTGAGAATTTTTTTTTCCAGTTTTAAATAATGTATACTGCAGTAGCTAGTTTTAAATTTGAATGAGCCTCTGGAAATCCGAGATACTTCTGTGTGACGTACAAATAATTTCTCAGTTACGTGTGTTACATGAATTGCACGAAAAACACGGTGATATATTCATGCTTGAAGACGACTTTACTTGTAACAGATGATGAAACAGGAGCGTCGGCTGGGCAGAAATTTTGAAAGAGGAATAGCTTGAGTGCAATGGGGCTTATTCTTTTTTACGTCCACAGTCGAAGAACTCCTAGCATCTAATGCGTCTCTCATTTGCATGCTGAACCTATGGTGTGCAGTATTAATAGGCTGTTTCTGCGTTGCCCTAAATTACGCTACACTGCAAAGTTTGAAGTACTGAAATATATGTATGTAGTCTCTTTACCAACGCTGGACTAGAAGGAAGTTGTCGCAGCATATATGATATTCCGGAGACATAAATATTTAGCACAGAATGTTCATAGCCTCCATAGAAGAATGAAAATAACACTCGTATGTAAAATGGTCAGGAACTGAACTCTTTCATTATGAATTTCAAGTTATTGAAATATGAAATATCTTTAAAGAATATTGTAACCAGTAAACATAATATCAAAACATTTCAGTGGGAGATCCTAAAGTTTCAACTATAGCTAACTACGACGTGTGTTGCCAAAATTACATTTTTAATTAAAGTAAACAATTTCTGTCTGAAATAAAGACGAAGCATGTAAGACCTGTGTTGTCACAAAGATGCAATGTTCTTCTCACATGCCCACTATCGAACAGTATTATTTCTGGCTTTAGCGATTGTAGTCAATAACTCTCATGTAAAACACTTGTACCCACAGCTGTGGAAAACAACAGGGTACTTTCTTAAGCAGAATTAACATGTCGCAAGATTTAAGTGTGTATACACATCTCTCATGCAATCTGCCATGCAAATGTGCCAAGAAAATCTATTAGAAAACATTTGAAAACATATTAGGCAGCTAGTCATCTACTTACAAGAAACAATGTGATTTCCTGTCTTAGTATATTTAATAGCCCAAGTGTTAGAAACATAAAGTTTTAATAAAAGTCTTACATGGTTAAATATTTTATGTTTCTTGTCCTGCATTTTGATCTTTCCTGTATCCACCACTTATTGTGTTGCTATCACTTAAAGCGACATACCTTGCAGGATTTGCCCCCGAAAGGTATTTATTTTGAGCTATGCATCCCATTAGAGTTTCCAATGAGTATTTCTTCGTTTAAAATTTGATTTATTGCTGTCACTAACCCTACAGACTATCCTTTAATTTATACATCCTTAATGTTTTTTACCTACACTTTTAAATGTAACTACGTTAGATCGACAATTGCATTATGTACAATATTAGAGACAATTTGCAGTATTGATGATGATCAGTGCTCATCTCTTAGTACTTTATAAACATGAATTAACAGCATGATAAAAGTATTTACTTAAAGTTTGTAGATTAAAGAAACTGCTAGAATTGTCTAAGTACACAATTATTCTAAAATATTGAAGGAAACATTATTACTGGTCCAGATATTGTGATTTTCGTTTATGAGGTTTAACAGGTTTATAGAAGTGTCATCGAGGAAAAAATAAAAGGATGGTTCTTAACACAGGCGATGCAGGCCCGTACTGATTCTCTACCTCTTACATTCTTGAACACCACCAATGTCACATTTCTGGTCGAAATCACGTACGTCACATAAATAATCATCAACCATCTGGCTTTTAATGTGAAATATGTATCGTAATTTTTTTTTTTTCAGATGGACGCTACCAATCCCCGTGTGGCAGCTTGTATAAGTCACTTGGTGTTCACAGTGTTTATCATTGGAGTATTCTGTTATTTTGGAACAAGGATCACAGAAAAGGTAATTTATTCATCTTCAAGATGTTCTCATAGGTAAATTTTTGAACGCAAGGCTATAAGCCAACTTGGGAAGTTTAAACAATAAGTAATCCCAATCTTTTACAGAAATTTATTTTAGTATGCGGACAAATACGTGTTTACGTAAGTATATTGACTTGGTTTGCTAACTTGGCGGCTGAGAAATGAGATTAAAGTCTACCATTTGAAACAGTAACAGGTGCTGTAGTGTAGTAAAAAGAACAATCAGACCACTCGCATCTAGGTGTTTGGATCTAAGTTTGATTACCAGTTTCGCCGTCCTGATTTATGGGTGCGGAATAATTGGTAGATTAAGTCACTGGTAGGAATTTTACTATTTTACCTACCGTAACCCCCTTCCTCCCCAAATTACGTTTCTGGCCAGCCACGTTTCATTTTACCTCGTTCATTCTTTGGACCGGCTTGCGGCAAGCATGATTTTCGTATATGTATGGCGGTACATATATTATTTTCCTCGAACCTCAGTCCTCCATAATTACTTGAGCCACAGAGATTTTTCGAAAATAATATCCCAACAACTTGTTACAATGCTTTATGAGATCATCTGCAGCTTTACTACATGATTATTGACCGCGTGAAATGGGCGGACCCTATGGGAGGGTGATGCCTTAAAAAGTAGAAATATCTACGCCGCAAGCAAAAAATGGGAGGTCAGGTGTCGGCTCCCCCAAAAAATGTTTGATTTTAAGGTGCAAAATCGTGCTGTTTAAGAAGTTTCCAAACAAAATAATTGAATATACCGCTTTAAGGTATTGCAATTTTGAGTGGTAGTGTCGTGTCGCTTGCGATGTTTATAAACTACTAAAATTTTGTTGGGTATTTTACGAAATGCGTTTCTAGCGTTCTTGCGTTGTTGCGTAATTTATTAATCCAGTCTTATACGACTTATACAGAATGCTAAGTTTTAACGACGAAAAACATCCGGACGCCTTCAAATAAATGTTGTTTGTCGCAATATAAATGTTACAACTGGATTTATTTACTTGGACATACTCCATTGCGAAATAAATGACTGTCAAAAGAAAACTAAAAACAATACAAGAAAACATAAATAAGCAGAGTATGCTTTAGTCATCAGGATACATACACAACATGAAATTCCAAAACTGGAATCTGGTCAGATAAAACAAGGAACAACAGAAAATAAAAGAAATAACAAGAATATGAAAATAGCTAAGTTGACATGCGACACAACGATGAGACGAAACAAAAACACAAACAGAAATACAACAA
>PNEQ01126826.1:62454-94493 GCA_003012365.1 Medauroidea extradentata | reverse complement strand
CACCAAGAGTCCTCACTCCTACCATCTCGCCCGGGTACCTGCGCGACACTGCCCGTGGCCCGGAGGGGCTGGTTCCGTCCGCTTTCCCTCCCTTTGTCTGCCGTATTTACCCTCGTCACTGACCTCCACAATCGTAAAGTTTTGTGCTGTGCACCCGCAGGATATACACACTCAGTTGACGAAGTTTTGAGTCCGAACACATACTCAGCATTTTGCAGGCATCATCAACAAGCAGTTGTGGATTTTCTTAATAGTTTTTTGAAAGAAGACTTGTGCAATTGTGAAATTGAATGGAAACTTTATCAGAAAAGCGCTGCACATTGGTAATTAGAAATTGAGGATTGTGTGTATTGATTCTCATTCATTGTCAAGTAATTTGTGTTGGGGAATTTCTTTAATGTGTTAATATACATATAGCATTATAGTGCATATTTATTAAATACTTTACATGTTGCCAGCAAAAAGCCAGTAATTTTTTTTTAATCTTAAAGAAAATTTTTTCCTCTTTCACATAGTGCCAACCTCATTTTCCTACAAGGTCTGCCTTTTGAGATACAGTCTATATTGTAATGAAGGATGCACATGAAATTAGAAACATCAGTCATGCAAGTTTTCTGTAATAGCTTACGAGCTATTCTAGATATGAAAATTCTGTGGCCAAATTCAAGTTCTCTGGGAAATTTCACATAAGAAAAAATGTTTTTCCCTTATATATTGGTGTTACAGTGAAGTACAAAGCTTGAAAACACAGAGACTGACCAATTTATTCTATAATTACTAATTGTTTTAGTCTGAAAATATTCACAATTGAACCTTCAATATCTCAGGAAGTATTTGAGATAAAAATCTGAAATGTTAGAGTTTTGGTGGCATTTGGTCACCAAACAAATTAACCAATTTTAATCAAAATCAAAAAAACTTGGGTCACATACCCTGGATGAACTGATATGGAATGACCCCTGGGTAAATTTACATGTACAATATATGTACAATATATGTTAATTCAGAGACCAATCCCATGGATAATCAATAATACCATTAGTGTGAAATTGCTGCCCTTTTGAAATTAATGCTGCAGTGTCATGAAACCATTAACATCTTGAGAAATGATTTAAACCAAAAGAGTTGTCACAGGATCTAAAATTGGACATCATGTGTTAAATTTGTATGTATTGGCAGTTTCTTTTTAGAAGTATAATTCAGGTAATGATATTTATAGAAACAGAAGAGCTAAAAATATTTATTGTTCTGGTTTTGCACTAGAGTGACTACTGGCAAATATTTGTATTTTACATATTTTCTTTTGCGTTAAAATTTTATTCACTAGACATTTGGTTTTTATATAAAAGGGTTTCAATGTTTATGTTTGGTACTGTTACAAGTTTAAGCAAAAACTTTATATGTGGGCAATTCTGAGCTCTTTGAGATAGAGGTCTTATAATTATAAATAAAAGAGTTGAATTAAGTTATTGATTTACTAGCTCACAAAGCTTACAAATAATACACAAAACTGCAATCAACTATAACTTTCGCAACACCCTTAATTATGCACATAATTACTACTGTGTCACAGAAACGTTAATTAACTTTGACAATTAAAGCACAAATAGATGTGTACCATTAATTAATTAAAGACTACAAATCACAATAAAGATTCAGTCTTATATCCAATCAACAATCATACAAATAGTGACAATGTACAACCTTAACAGTCCGTAGTGGTGATAGCTCACCATGTGCTGCACAGCACCCCGAGTGCACCACTGTCTTCACTTTTGAGGTCTTCGGTTCGACTCCCGCTACGCAGCTCTTTGTTATCTGTCGACCTGCAGCAGCAGTTCTCTTGTTTCGCCCAATACTGCTCCGAAGGTATGTGCCTGCAGCCTCACTGTAGACTCTGACGTCACCAAGATGTCTTCAGTCCATAAGCGTAGCACCTTCTCCTTGCATGACCAATAGCGAACTCTTCCCAAATCTTTTAATTCGGGTCTTATATACTTCGACCAAACTCTGGGGATTCACTGAATTACAGAGGTCTAAAAATAGACATTACAACATGCTTCGGACGTGATTTGAGCCTCATAGGCCAGCCTCGTAGGGTTAAGGCGCTGTTGAAACAAGTCTCTATGACGTACTTCATTGGGATTCCCACTATGAGGCAGCCCAGCTTGTGAATCATGGCCGAGCCCAAAAGGGAATTTGACAGCCTTCAGTCCTCAGAATTGCAGCTTGCAGCTATATTAACTGAATTAATGCTCTGTTAAGTATTTTTGTTGTACAGTTTTCAAGTTAACATGATTTTTTCAGGTTTGTTGGGTGTAGTTGGTGCTACTGCCATGTCTCTCAAACCAAAGCGGGTAAATTTCAATGAAACCTGGAGTGTTATTAAAGACACCATTCAAGATGTTATTACTCTCAGGCATGTACCAAAATCAGCATGGAATGATCGTTTCAGGTAAGATTGATCAGTGTCTTTAATATATAAATTTTTTTCTTTAGTTGAAACTTTTTTATGAGACCACATATAATTTATTTGTAAGTGCATTTTTAGGCCCTAATACTTTTGAGTTTTAGGGTATTTTCAATTACTCTTATATGGTGCTATTTGTTACAAGAAAAATGCCCAAGTGGTTTTCCCACATTTGAAACACTGACTGTTGCATTTAAGTTGAATATAGTTTTACATATATGAGCCTTGTTTATCAGATTATCTAAATATTCCGAACAAGTGTGTGAGGAAAATTGATACTTGCTGACTTATTAATACAAAACCAAATTTAAATTTAATAATGGCATTGTAATAGTATAGTGACAGAACACTGCTATGTATAAAACAATTAACATATTGTTTATACTCTAGCAATACATATTTACAAACATTATTCATTAGGCGTTCTTATAAAATGTGTCTGGTTTTAAAACAACTTATCAGCCGTTTTCACTTTTGAAATAATGCATATCGCAGAATAGTTCAGGAAATGTCTTTGACATATACATTTGTAAACTTTCTTAAATTGTTATTCCTAAGTAGATGTCACTTTCAAAATTATTTAGAGTTGCTTTTGTGTTATACTGCTAGTCTTTGCATTAATTTACTTAAGTGCACATAGTTTTTTTTACATTCCGTGCACCATGCGAGGCATTTTTTTTGTGGTATAATGAAGTGTGATTATTTTGTTATTGTAGCACAGTATGTGTATTAGCATCATTTTTAATACACAAGTGGGCCGACGCGTTATTCACATGACAAACACTTGATTGATAGTTGGTACTGATGCCTTTGAACTAGCCAGCAAGTCTGTTTTTGTGTTAAAGAATGTGAAAATGATCCAGATTAGAGTCTTCCCACTCAGCACAGGATAGCCACTTCAAAAGAATCACCCAGCTCAAGTGATACTACAATAAACATTCCTGTCCTGGTCATGGTCCAAGTTCAGTTTCAATGTAAAAGTCTTTGCCCAGTGTTAGAGCTTGAATAACAGGTTTAGTGTTTTGCCCAACGAGAAATAGTAGCCTAGTTAATAGTTTTTTTTATTTTCTTTACAAACTATGGAATTTTATTGCAATGGAAAGTAATACATGTCTAGTGAAAAATTGTACACAAGTAACTAAACTTTGCATTGAAAGCAAGCGTATCAGCTGGTATAGAAGTTGACACAATTAGTATAGAAGTTGACACAATTACGGAGGTCAAAAACCCTCAGAAAGGACTACATTGGACAGGGACGCATTGCCTTTGAAAACACTTGAGCCCATTATTTCAGTAATGTATGTTAAATGTGGGTGAAATATTAGATAATTCTTGGCAGGTTATGAACCATTGCATAACATTGAGCTGTATCTTGGGGCTTTAATTTAGCATTCAAGAGATATTTTATTCCTGAACAGGACGTCAGTATTAATCCATACTAGGAATGAGAGTTTAAAGTATTTTTATTTTGATGACAAATGAAAGATATTGTAGTGATATACAACATCAGGCGAGATGGTAATATTGCATTGGTGATGGAAATATTGCATTGGTGATGGAAATATTGCATTGGTGATAGTTGGAAGGTAAAGTCTACATGAAAGGATATGAGACTGCAATAGAGTTGAAACTGTACGGGCACCAGCGCATGATAACACACACATACACCTTTGGGTTGTGACATCACCCACATTAATATTTTCTTCAGTTTGGCATCTCTTGCTCTCCTTGATTTACCTTCTTTTTATGCACTGAGTGCCCACATCTATTACCTTTTCAGTTTGGGATCTGTGGTGGCATGTCATATTTTCCAGGCCAGTGGAACTCAACCTACAGTCTGTGAGAGGCTTGCTTCTCTTTCCTCTCATCTGTAAAGATTATTGTCATTTTTCCTCCTTGTAGCAGATATGAGTCCTCTAAGTGCATCTTGCATGTTTTCCTCCTGCCAGTAAGCACAACGTGAGATGTAGTGCCAGCATGTCACACTGTATATAATGGTTTGGTCTACCTAAGGGTAAAGCCTGCACAAATTTTGAATGTTTTCCTTCACATGCATTGTGTCCTCTGGTTGCAGCCTCATGGCCATTCTCTTTGCTGTGGAAATACAATCAGATAAGGTTGTTAATGCTGCTGGTTCACTTGAGCTTCTTGCTTGATACCCTCCAGCCATTGCAATTCAACTTTTTGCTGGGCTCCTTGAGCTGTGGTTCACTTTCTAGTATGTTTTGCACTGGTAGCGGAAGTTCTTTGCCCCTAACTAAAGTGAAGGGTGAGAAGCCGGTAGCATCATTTACCCACTAATGAATGCAGAATAAAGCTTTCTAAATGTGCTAATCCAAACCGGCATGATCACCCATATGAAGGTGCAGATGGACATTCTGCTCTTAGTTTCTGTGCTTTGTGGTGTTAGCTGTTTTATGGTAATTTGGTGTCGTATAGTGTTCAGTTTGCCAGCTTGCAGAAAACTGGGCGTCATTGTCAGACAGAAGGATCTTTAGGTAGCTCCATCTTGTGAAGACCTTGGTCTCAAACTTCTCCACAAGGGTGGTACATAGCTGCCAACTTGTATGATTCTCCTGTACAATGTACAATTGTACGAGTTATGTAAATTATTGTACAATTTCCAAGCTTTTTCTAATTTTTTTCCGTTTGGTCAATTCATAACAAGAAATCTGGTACTGAAATTGCATAATTTCTGTATCGAACATGTGGTATGTAGATTGTACCAACTGACATACAGTGTCGTAAATAATAAAGAAAACTGTAATACTGTAGTTCTGGGATCTAGCATACTTCATTTATAGCAGTTCTACCACATTATTCGCTACCACATTTTTTGCCTGTTATTTTCAGTTATTCATTGTAAAAAAATTTCCTGGACTATGGAAAAATTGAAAATTTGCCTTTTTTGAGGTCAAATATTTTTACGTAAGATTGATTGTTTTTTAGTCATTTTGGGAGAAAAAATTGTCAACATTTTAAAAAATTGGCATTATCATAAATACTATTAATTTCAGACATGACAGTGTAATGTCTGTAAATGTTTCATGCAATGGGACAGAACGATAAGCTGTATTATTGTGGACATGTGCCATTGCAATATTGTCATCCCAGAAATCTTAGAAAGAGAATAAGAAAGACAATCAGTGAAATACAAAAAAAGAGAAAACAATCAGCGAAAAACAAAAAAAGAGAAAACAAGCCGAGTTGGCTGTAGTCCATAAACCAAAACAACAGAACATGAACAATCCCATAAGGTATTAGTCAACAGCAAATAAAGGACAAAAATTATTAATAATAAACAACCAAAAATAAGAGTTAAAATACAAAACAAAGTAAAGTGTAAAACTTAGGACATCACAATTAAGACGGCACAGACAATACTGGAACAATTACAATAATGGACACCAGACAGGATAACAACGACGACGTCACAGACAGCACAAAACGATGAATTCTGGGACAACATAATATTGCATTGGCGTATGTCCACAATAATACAACTTGTCATGACAGTGTAAGTACATCACCAAAGAAGATAACCAGGTCATTGTTTGGGACAGGAACCTAGTGGACATGCCATGCAAAGAACTAGACTCAACTTGCAGTGTCCAGCCAGCCCATGCTTATTCTATACTGCAAGTTGAGACTTATTCTTTGCATGGCATGCCAGCCAGGTTTGTAGCAGTCACTCAGTTTTAAACATGCAGTGGTGAGTGTTGTGCTCCAGGGTGTTGTTCTTCATCCAACAGTATTTGTCATTTTTTGCCGATTCTTTCAAAAAAGTACAGGTGTGCAAATGTTTTATTTATTGTTTAAATTTAAAAAAAAAGTGTAGGAAACTTAGTGTTCAGTAGTACTTATCATACGAGAACACTGTAATAAACTATCATACTCAACAGAATCTAAATTGAAAGAATTTATTGAATTAAAAATGATGAACAAAATTTGTTACAGTTAAGAATTGGATCTGAACACCTAAAAAGTGTATGCACATATCACAAAAAAAATTTCTGCAAAATTGTTCTTATCTTTATGGTGAAATGTGTTCAGACCCATTCAATGTACACAGTAAACATATAAAGAAGTCACTTCGGCATATTGCACTAGATATGCAGGCAAACAACCCATACTTGTGCCTTGTGTTTGTCTACTAATTGCTTCTTCAAAATTGAAATTTTAATGGTGATTGACCCACTTCAGATGCAGTTGAACAAATGTTTGAACCTCAATGTGTGGTAATGGAATCAGTAAAGAAGTCTGTTCTGGTCTTGGTGATTCCCCACTAAAAATTCAAAACATAGCAATGATAACCAACCAGTTACTTAAAAAAAGTAAAAAAAAAAGTATTGACTGCAGTTCCCAAAAATACTCTCGCAGACTTGTCAATGTGATATTGAGCCGAACTTCAAGGAGATGACTCCAGAGGCTGAAGGCCTATATTACCTTTTTATTAAATGCAGACACTAGAATTATACTTCCACCACTTGGGGCAAGTCCCCACCAGTTCAAATAACCAATGCTTGTAGCGAATTAATGAAAGGTGTCCTCTCGAGCAAAGAAAACAGGCATGTGAAATGAATAACTTGCATATAATGCCCAATTTTACCAGAAAAGACAGTCGCCACTCGGGCCATCACAAAATCTGAGCAATCATTGACATTCCTCTTCACTAACTAATACAGGTCTCGTTAACACACCACTCGTTAGAAACTTGTTACAGACCGGTGCACTTTACCATTTAGTATCCCCATTCATTCCAACCACACCACACTCTCGAACAACAGCTTCGTGAACAACGTATCAAAGGGTCACCGATGCAGAAGCTTAAAACTGTTACATTCCTTAATTTTTTGGACAACAAGGCGAGATGAACCAGGCAAAGCCGACGTCCGTCAGTATATGTTCAAAGAACCTTCACCCAGGCAAGAACTTCTCCCGCTCATCCTCAATTCACGACACTGAGACGATAATCAAGGCAAAGTGATAAGGCCTCAACCTAAGGTGGACTGCAAAACTCACCAAGGAACTCCACTGATCGTCATGGAAAGCCACTCACTCACAAAGCAACATGTCAGATGTTCCTTAAACCAAAGGCTTAGCGGGCCACTCCAGCCACGTCTTGCGACACCCCCGCATGCCTGTGACGACTCCTTGGCTCCGCCGAACACCTCAGTGCACTAGAACCACACTCTGGCCTCTCGAGCCCTCGATGTTTACTCGTCCGCATCTGACCTAAGAGTGCCCACTCTCCACACGCATCACGAGTCCGCTGCTCACTTCACTCGCGCCCCTACCGCCGACCAACGGAACTAGGCCCCCCCCCTCCAGGCCCACCCCTCCATGCCCAGTGGAGAAGTAGAACCGGCAGGAAAGGGGAAGATATAGCGCCGTCAACCGGGACAACCCTTCTCGCTAAACAGCCTACCAGACCAGGCAATACAGGAGAGGAAAAGAGAAAGCAGACTCTCAAACAAAACCCCATAACTCAGAATCCCCTAGAAAACTAATAGAAACTTTAGAAAAACTGAAAACCCACCCCAAAGCCCTAGAAGTCCACTCAATATAACTGAAGAGAAAAAAACATTGCTGATACCTCTGACCTCACTTTTGAAAACAAGAATTTAATTGCAGAGCTCAAAGCGCAAATATAATTATCAAAAACAGCTCAAGCGAAAATTCTAAGTCTAGCTCCCAAACCATGGAGTTATCGAAAAATCCAAGAATTCCATGTTATTCAATACTTGGCAAGAAACTATTGATTAACAGAGAAATATGTCATTTTGCCCGAAGTTGAAAATATAAAACCTAGAAATATGTTGACTGAGGATTGTAAAACAATGGTGAAGGGTTTTTATGATGATTAAAACAGCAGAGTCATGTCAGGTTTGAAAGACTGTCAGTAAAAGTTGATGGCATAAAATAAAAAGTTCCAAAACAATTAGTACTATGTAATTTTAAGAAATTATATTATCAATTGAAAGAACTTTCCCAGGATAAGAGATTCGTATCTCTAGTTAGCTGAATTAAGGCCTAAATGGTGTGTTTTAGCTGGCTGAAGTGGCACACATTTAATGTGTATTTGTGTTGCACATCTGAATGTGAAGTTAATTGTATCTACCATCTATACACAACTTACTTAATAAGACATTCTGGGTCATTCCATTTTAAATATCAGCACATGCCTTTCGCATTACCATTTTTGATTTTAATGAAACTTTGTATGAAATACAGTGAACCCTCGATAACTCGGACCTCGATGTCCCTGACTTCGGATAACTTGGACAGAATTTCAAAAAACAAAATTAATTTAAATTAAATTATTTTTTGGACAAAAATCATAAGAAAATTGTGTCTGCCTCATTTAAATCCATCACGTTTTATTTAACAACAGTACTAAGCTTTAAAAGCAGTTGCTCATCACTACGTAGTCTTTAATAATCCCACCGTAAAATATCTGGCAAGTTCCGTGTGGTTAAATGTTGCTAGCGAGGCGCGCGAGTAGAGATGCAACTCAGCAAGCGCGCAAGTGGAGATGGTAACTCAGCAGACAGACCTCGCTTCTTTATCTTTCCTCCCTCTTCACCGCGCGCACGATCCATTCACGTATGTGCGTCATAAATAAACACTTCAGTATGATGCTATTGAATTGGACGGTAACTACAGGTCACAATGACACCTAAAAGGGAATTTATTTTGTTCTCGTATGTGTGATAAATTCAAGATTGCAAAACAATTTGTTCCGGACATCTAATAAAAAAAATTAAAAGCCATTGGTTTGCATTGCAATGTAGGCAAGGTGGTGAGAGGGTTTTACGGCCCTTTAACGACGTCTTACAAGCCGATGAGGGTGAAGTGAGGTGAAAGAACAACACAACATCCATGTCCGAGCAAGGATTCGAACCCAGAGCCTCTCGCACCGTAAACTGGTGCCTAATCCACTACGCTAGAGGCCGGCGCAATATAAAAAAAAACAGGGCTTAATAAATTATAAAAAAAAGGGGAGGGGGCAGAAAGAGGCTTTTGCCCCGGGTCGCACATTCTAGAGGACCTCGCTTTTGAAAAGTTAAATGGTTAAAATGAATGGGCTTTTGTTGAGTTCCTGTTAATGTTATCTGTGAAATTTATTTTAAGTGTAAAGAGTGTGTAAAGACGTCGCTGATCTATGACGATGCAGCCAAGGTAAGATAGTATGAACGGAGGCCTACAAGCGCACATTATCACTTCAACCATGGCCGTAAACTTCAACTAAACAAACAAAAAGGAGGAAAGGTAGACTGAGATTTACGTTGCTCCTGGCCTCGTATTCTAGCAAAGAGGCCCTGGAAAAAAAACAATTTCTCATAGGAAACTAGCAGCTGGCTGCACACTGTGACATGCTGACGTAGAGCAATTTTTCACATAAACTTCTCGTGAGTTGCGTGTGGTAACTTGCGGTGTTTTTATTGCTGTTGAGACTGTACCGGTTGACCTTGACTACTTCCGCTCGCGCTCTACCACCCTAGCTTATCTCATACACACGCCACGCACAGACTGTCGTCAGCCAGACGAGAGAAGGGGGTGAGAACTTTTATGTGGTCGAAGGGTGCCTTGGTGCCAGCTTCTAGTACAGATAAAAAATGATCAGCCAGAAGTAGCATAAAAAATAAATAAAAAAGAATTTGCCGGCCCAGGCTGTTTGACATTCTTTCTTTTATAGTTCTCTCGTTACAGCGATAATTTCCCCACTACCTCCTCCTGTAAATTGATACGTACAAAGCAGTAGATATCGCCGCTTCTTTTGCTTGTAGAAATGATAGCGTACTGGTTTCCTCACGTTTCTTGTGATTAATGACTGATTACCCCTCCTCCCTGGACGCCCCCTGATAACACGGACAAATCGTAACTCGGACAGCTTCTCCCCCCTTTTAGTCCGAGTTAGCGAGGGTTCACTGTATACGTAATACTTGAGTGAAAAAAATTATTTTTAAATGCAGCAGATATAGGCTATATGGTCAACTGCCGCAAAGAAAAAAGTGATATTTTGGGGTCACTTTTAAGGAGCCATAAATTTTTACCCCTTGCTGCTACGGAGCTTTCGTAGTTCTTTAGAAATCTTTAAAACTATATATTTTATAATCTTCAGAGAAAATTTTACCTGAAATGAAAACTAACCCTCTTTTATTTATTTTTTTTGTTGAATAGTACCTGTAGTAACTCTTTTTCTGCAACATTAAGCTCGCCATAGAATACTGAAGGGGTGGTAATAACTTAATTTTTTCTTGCATAGTAGACAGCAGTGAGTACTATTAGGGAAATAAATAATTAAGATGTTATTTTGCCCCCTTTACAAGATATAACCCCCCAAATAAACAACTTTTTCAAAATATTTCCTTTTTCAAGGTCAAAAAAGGGCATATAGGGTAAGAGCTAAAAATTATTTTCTATTTTTAAAAGATAATTTTTTTTAACATCTTCTAAACAAAAGAAATTTCAACTTGATACTTTGATTGGTTTGGAAAGTACAAGCCTCTGAATATACAAACATTTTGTAAAACACATTACCACAGTCAGATAATTAATGTGTCAAGAATTATAAATAGCTACATTTAAATTCATTAAATAATCTCTTCTAGGCACTATAAAAATGATGTTATATCTATGAAACCATCTATCCAGCCCATCAATAGAAGAAAAAACAACTTCATTACATTGTTTACGAGAGTTGATAACCTTATTTACTAAGATTAATACAGTCACATGAAACACTTAAGCTGAAATTGATATTTTAAGCTAGAAATACGTACCCATAATTTTATATTATGGTCTTATTGTCATAAAATAAAGTAAACTGAATGCTGTTAATTGATGGAATTCTCTAGGAACAATTTTGACAAGTTCGCGCTCATTGCTGGTGTAATGTTGTGACCTCTTTCTTGTGGTGACCATAGCTCTGTTGGTTTCAGAATTTTTAGTATGTCTTGTAATCGTACCCAAGTCTTGTCATCTTTATCAGAATTTTTGAATGAAGTTCCTGGCCCTTTAGGATGAAAAAAGTGAATCCTGTACTCTTCTTTAATGTCATACATTTGTTTTTCAACTACTTCCCTTAAGGGTGCGGTTCACCTCAGTTTTCAACGTCTTTTTATATTTTTATATTTGTGCCAGATATTTTTTTTCTTATTTTAGACATAAATTGTGACTAAATCTTCCTCTTCAAAAATTGTTGTATCTCTCATAGTTTTCGTGTAGTTAGTCGTAAACGTCATAATTTGCACTTTATGGCTTATGTACGCCACTAATACCGACATACCAAACCGAAAAAATTCTCAGTGTATAACAATGTTGTAGTCTATGATTTGACATATTAATAAACAAAAATAAATAAATTTTTGTATTTAAAAAAAATTAAAATTTTAAAATTTTCATTTCAAAATTCAGCAAGTTTTATTAAATATAAAAATATTTTATTCTTTGTTTTTATGTGTGTCATTTCATATCCCACAATATTGTGGTACACTGAGAATGTTTTCGGTTTGGTAAGTCAGTTGGTTTTAGTGGCGTACATAAAACCGTAAAGTGCAAATTCTGATGTTTGCAACTCATTACGCGAAAACTATGAGAGATACAACAATTTTTGATGATGAAGATTTAGTTACAATTTATGTTTAAAATAAGAAAAAAAAAATCTGGTGCAAATATAAAAATAAAAAAGGACGTTGATAACTGAGGTGAACCGTGCCCTTAACCCCCTGTTATTATCATACACACAACCAACAGACATAATCAAGCATCTGTGTTTGTAATGTAACATTTTCAGTTTCACTGACTTTAATGAGCTGGAAAGTCACTGATTGTTCAGAAAGTGATGTGGGCTTGATTTTCATTACAGAAGTACTGGTAGGAGTGAAGCTGTGAAATTATCTTGTGTGAGGTACTTGTTGTGACATCTGGAATCTTTCCTCAAGAACATCTCTTATGTTGTCTACATCGTTCTTGGATGAATAGAAAAATGTGACTCCTTCTATATGATTGGTACAATAGTTGAAAACATCCATAGGTGTTATGAACTGGTTATTAACTGGTCGCTGCTAGCTAGCCTTTTGAACCAACCTCTTAACAGTTCCTCTAATCCCATCACATGGTCCCTTTCCATGAAATGTGGCAAAAAAGTGCCATTCAGGCCTTACATGAAAGTCTTAAACATGGTGTCTTTTAAGTTAAAATTAAAACAAAATAAATTTCCCTTTAGGTTCCATTGTGACGCGTAGTTACCATCCATTTCACTAGCATTGTACTGAAATATTTTTCTATGATGCACGTGCGTGCCTGGCTTGTGCGGCAAAGAGGGAGGATAGATAAAGAAGTACTGTCAGCAGATAAAGAAGTGTGGTTGGCCTGCTGAGTTGCATCTCCATTCACGCGCCTTGCTAGCAACATTTAACCACACGGAACTGGCCATATATTTTATTGTGGGATTATTTAAGGCTAATTAGCGATGAACAACTGTGTTATAAAGCTTAATACTGTTCTAAAATATAATGTGATGGATTTAAATTATGCAGACACAATTTTCTTATGTTTTTTAACCAAATAATTTTAATTAAAATTAATTATTTTATATATATATATATACATACATATATATATATATATTTTATTCTGTCCAAGTTATTCGAAGTTTGAGACATCGAGGTCCGGGTTATCGAGGTTTCACTGTATCTTGAAAAATATAGCTTATTCTCATATATAGCCTACAAGGTATATACTGAAATCGTAAACATCCAGAGGCTTGTAGTTTCCAAACCACTGAAAGTATTAAGTTGAATTTTCTTTTGTTTAAAAGATGTAAAAAAATTCTATCTTTAAAAAAGAAAAAAAAATTTTTACCCCTTCCCCACATGCCCTTCTTTGACCTTGAAAAAGGGAGTTTTTGAAAAACTATTTTTGGGGGGGGGGGGTTATATCTTGTAAAGGGGACCAAATAGCATCTTTATTATTTATTTCTCTATTCTCCGTTCACTCTTAGTCGAGTTTTAGGATAAACAAAACAAATTATAAACAAACATGTTCGTTGGCTGCCGACTGCCATGCACTTTGATGTTGCCTAAGAAATAGATCCTTATTACCTCTCGTGTGCATATAAATTTACCACTCCATCATCTAATGAGAGTGTTTTATTAACAAATATATAATATTACCAGATGCTACAAACACAATCTATGACGCTATATGTTTATTACTATAATTATGATTAGCGGACGACACATCCGTACAGTTTATTCACGAGTTATTTAACGACTGACGCACTATTAAACGTACAAGTTTTTTGGTACACTTGCCGGTATTTAGAGATGTACGATACTCTGAAAATACCAAAAGTTCAGTTCAGTAATAATTACCACTGTAAAAATAAGTCTGAAACATCACAAACTAATCTAATATTTTACTTTCTCAATGTATTTCTGGACATTAACACGTCAGTGTTGTGGCTACTGCGAATGTTTTTTTCTGTAGATCCATTTTCCGTTCCAGTACGTCTGAACCAGAATTCCTTAATCCTTGATCTATTTCATTCCGTCCGTCCACGTTGCTCGCGTCGGTAATGTTTACATGGTCTAACTTGCAGCTTAGGTTATGTGACGGACGTGAACAGTGAAAATGTCTTGCATGGTTTTTGAAACGTGGATATATATTTTCATTACTAAACAAACTGTGGTGATGAAGGCACAGAGGCACAAATAAAATTCTCACATAACATTCTTTATATGACAATACGAATATGTGACGTGAATTATCGACAGATTGTTTGGTGATTTATCAAATGTGATTTTTCCAAAACGAAGTACTAAATAATTCAAGAGGACTTTACAGTAAGTTTAATAACTCATTTTGTTGACGATTTGTTTTCTGCATGTAGTACCAAATATTCATTATATTAGTACCAGAATATCTGAATACGATCGTTAGTCATGGCGTGATAATTACAATTGAATTTTGAAATATACCGTAACTACACATGAAGTCAATTATTTTTTCAAATTTTTATATAATTTTTGTCTTCGTATATCGATAACGTGTACGGAATTTTAATGCAATATTGTTTTAATAGATAACGCGTTGTTTTCTATGACACTAACTGTACAGTTTGTTGGTTGGAAATAGTACTTCGGAACGCTGCGCAAATTGAGCCAATTGGAAGCTAGCGAAGTGTTATGATATGATGTTACTTGTTTACTTTAGAATTCAGCTAAGAGTGAATGGAGAATAGTAGTACTCACTGCTGTCTTCTATGCATGAAAAAATAAGTTGTTACTACCACCCCTTCAATATTCTATGGCTAACTTAATGTTACAAAAATCAGAGTTTTTTCAGGTACTATTCAACCCAAAAAAAGAGGGTTACTTTTGATTTCAGGTAAAATTTGCTCTGAAGATAATAAAATATTTAGTTTTAAAGGCTTCCTAAAGAGCTATGACATAGCTTCGTAGCAGCAAGGTGTAAAAAGTTATGGCTCTTTAAAAGTGACCCTGAAATGTCACTTTTTTTCTTTGCGACAGTTGACCATATAGCCTATATCTGCTGCAAAAAAATTTAAAAATGGTTTTTTACTCTAAAGTGTGATACATTTTCATACAAAATTTTATTTAAAAAAAATGTTAGTGTAAACAATTTTTGTGAAATTTTCTGATTTAAAATGGAATACCCCTTCTTGAAGTTGCTGCCTGTGTCATTAATTGCAAAAAATGTTTGACTCATGTTTAGGGTTTGAACCTGTTAAAGATGCTCTGGGTTTTGAAGATTTTCGAAGCAGATTCTGAAGTTTGCTTCAAACACTGGTTATCAACCGACAGATGCGAGTTGGTTATTGTTGTGAAGTCCTTTTCAGATTTTATGAACAGCCTTCATGAAATGTTGCAAAAGTTGAAAGTGCATCATTTTATTTCAAAACAGAAGTCAAAGTTTTAGAAAGAGAAGAAAAATCTTCAAAGGGACACTTGCATTATAATTGCAATTTTTTCCTGAGAACTTCTCATTTGTTATACAAGATGAGGTCCAGTCTTATCACTAATCACATTCCCAAGCAACTGTATGTCCTTTCGAGGTGTATATCAAAATTAATGGCTCTGTGATCTGCAAACATTTCTGTTTCATCAGTGATCTAATTCTCATCACAGTTACATTTTATTTCTTTCAGAAAGTCTTACTAACTGGGATAAAATATTCCATATTCAGGCATACAAAAAGTTTTGTACTTTACAAATTGTGCAGCAGGCCAATATAAAAACAAAAATTACTTTATTATCTTATGTTTCCCTAGTGAAGATTTTGGATTGAAAGCAGAGTGGCAATTTTTTTGCATTAGCAGGTGGGAATGGACCTTCCGATGGAGTTGGGCTACTACAAAAAATACAGAAGAAAGGCGAGTTTACAAAGAACTAATTGTGACCATATAGTGGCTTCCCTTGACAAGTTCAACATTTGTCAAAGTAACACACAAGGCTTTCATTATTTTCATGTGAGCTCAGGAGAAAAAGACAAATCAGATAAATTGCTGAATTCACCATTTGAAAAAAGCAGTGAAGGTACCAAGTACACTCAATAATTATGCATTTAAACCTTTTGATAATAAATATTTACAAAGCAGCTAAACATCATACACAAGTGAACATTTAACAGTTCCAATCACAAAGAATGGCGCAAAGTTTCCCTGTGATGTGTATCCTAAGACAAGTGAAGCAATTTGTTATGTGTGTGACTCCTTGTGGTGGTTAGCGAAGGTCGATGGTGTTTGTCACGATTCACAGACTGATGATAGGGAATACTGGGTTCAATTCTTTTGTCCAACTGGGCTTGGAACATCCTTTAAATTCAATTGGAAGATAAGGTTTGGGTGACACATACAAATGTCCTCTGTGCTTTAAGGCCATGATCCGTCATTTATTTCAAACAATTGCAAATAACTCAAATATTTTTTAACCAAATACATTGAAAAAATTTAAGACTGTGTACAGTCATATGATACACAATTTTGGCAGAGCATTTTTTTTAAATAGCATCTGTGCATGTTGAATTAGATGTGTGCACTACAGTGCCTAACAAAAACATGACACTTATTAATAGTTGCTTCTGGGACTACCACTGCAGCTTCATTTGTGATTTGAACGAAAATGATAGCTCCTAGACAGTTGCAACAGGAGCATCTTTTTTTGTTACACAGGTAACATTACTCTAAAAAACCACCTTCAAACGTACGAAAAACTTTATGGTAAAAAAGTTATATGCAATTAGGGGGGTAGCCACCTCTGCTATTTTCCCAAGGATGGAAGGTATCAAACACCATATGCTCTTGTTTTCAAAATCCCAACAGCATTAAGCAATGTTGACAATATTGTTTTTGTATGTGGCATAGTTTCCCATATTTTTAGAAAATACGGTTTTAAACGTTGACGCCGTGTCCAGTGAGAGTGAGAGAGGAACGGAGCTGCGTTGGAATGCTGTGGGCGCCACCCGGTTAAGTGTGTAGCCGAGAATACGAGGCTCGATGGGTCGTGGTCTGTTCGTGTTGGCGTGCCCCTCTCTCACCTGGTGAGTTGAAACAGCTGCGTATCGGGAAAAGCAGGGGAGACCTGTAGAAAACTACACCTTACATGGACACTTATGGGGCGGTCCACACCCCCATACCCTAGGGCCTTAAGCGAGCCAGTTCCAAATGGCAAGACAAAGTAGAACACTGGGTCCGATTATTGCACACGTGCATTACGTAATTCTCGCTGGACGAATCAGAGTCTTGAAGCGCGCCACATCTCTCTCGTTCCGTCCGTCGCAGACGCTGCTTCCAGACTGCCTTCTTCATGCGCCGGTAGAGGGAGGGGCGGCGAAGCCACGTGTCCTGCACTGGCAGCCTGTCCTGGGATGTTGTGGTCTTTACGTCGTGACGTTCTGCCTCTGGTGTCTGTACCGTAGGCACCGATGATTGAGGGCCACCAGCCACGCCCCACTCCGGAAAGCGGCGAACACGAGGACGAAAAAAGCAGGTGCTCGGCGTCAGCATTTCCGTTCATTCCTCGGTTCGGGGTTGACCCCTTTCTCCTGCTGGCCATTTGTGCTAGGCTCGGACGAGGGTAACTGGGGTTGCCTGCTGCGTCGGCGTCGTGGTTGGCATTGCGGCGACTTTTCTGGTTCCTCGATGTGTATGGTAAAAGTCGTACTCTCCAGTGGCGCATCAAGATCCCACACTTCCCGGACGATGGGTTGGAGTCTCGGCTCATCCTCATCAGGCATGGTCACTATTGGTTCGGCTTCCTGCGGCGGTGTTATGACACCAGGCATCGACGGGAGAAGTAACACCAGTCCCGGAGTCTTGTCACATCTGCTTTGCGAGTGTTTGTCACTCTCCTCTTGGAGTGGGTCTCAGTTTGTGGGTGTAAGGTGTCATCCGGTAGGGCCTGTATCACACCGTCTGTATTTGTCTCCTCTTCAGCTGGCATGATAGGAACCACCCTTAGTTCGTCTCGATGTATCTTTCGGAGGCGCCTGTCCCCATCTCGGACCAGGTAGACATGTTGTCCTAGGCGTTTTTGCATTGTGTGGGGTACTGTCCAGCGAGGTGCTAGTCCCGCACAGAAATTTTGTGTGCCGGCCGACAATGTATGGTTCCGAGCATATACCAGAGTCCCTACCTCCAGGGGTGCAGGCGGGTTTTCCGACACTGGCAGAATTTTTCGCACATACGCCTCTTGGTGTTGGCGGGCAGCAGTGAGTTCAGCGTCTTGGCGCTCGCCCCAGTCCTCTGGATCCTGGGGGACCTCTGGCCTGGGTTCTCCTGGAAGCGGTAGGTTGCGCATCTGCATGAGGGTTGCCGGTGCCTGCCCTTTGGCGGCGTTCACCCGACGTCTGAGGCAGAACAGAGCCTCACCCAGAGGCTGGTCCTATTGTGAGTGATCTTCTCCAACACGCAAGCGGAGTTGGACCTTCAACTCCTGGTTCCGCCTCTATGTTGGCATAGCACGAGGGTGGTATACCGGTGTCGTATGGTGCTCCAGTTGTAGTTCGCGGCACCACCTCCTCCACTGCCTACTGGGAAACTGTGAACCATTGTCTGTTAGTAGTGTTCGGGGGTACCCCCATCATGCAAAAAATTCCTTCTGTAGCACTTTTGTAATTGTCTGACTACTAGTATTCGTTAGTGGATACGCCGCCACCCAGCGAGAGAACATGTCAATTACCACTAATATGAAACAATATCCCTTGGTGGTGCGCGGATACGGTCCCATCAAGTCCAATGCTACAGCTTCGAAGTGAGTAGTGTGAAGGTGGGGGGGATTGTTGTTTGGTTCCATCTGCTCTCCGTGCCTCTTTCTGCTGGCAGTCCTGGCAGCCTCGTACATAATCCTGCATATCCACTCTGAGTCCAGGCAAGTGGAAATACTGCATTACATTCCGAACTGTCTGATCTACCCCGGGATGCCCTGCTAGTGTATCACTGTGTGCGAAGTTCAAGACTGTCTCTCTCTCCTCGGGGGCCATAAACACTTTCCATGCCTTCTCCACACCTGACGGCCTCATTTCTAGCACTTGATCCCTTACTCGAACATGCTCCACATTACCCTCGGCGCACTTGGCTATTAAGCGCAAAGCTGTAGGAGATGTTTTTTGTGTGTTATGGACGTGATTATTCACAGCAGACCAGGTAGTCTGTCTGAACGAATGCGTGATCGCCTGCAGTGAGGAGTGTTTCTTTGTTTCGACTTTCCTCTGCTGAGTTGAGGGGCGCTCAGGAGGAAACATCACTGCTACGTCATGGTTGTCCATGATGGTTTGAGCCGGGTTTGGATCCCATGACAAGTGATGGGGAGTTCATTGTCAACTCCTCTGACATGCTCAATCGTAAAATCAAATGACTGTAGTAACAGTGCCCAGCCAATGAGTTTACCCCTCCTTCCCTGCATCATGTCCAGCCACGTCAGACACTTGTTGTCCGTCTGTAACGTGAACTGTCTTCCTTCTAGGTGAGGGCGGTTCTTACGAAGAGCCCAAACTACTGCCAGGCACTCCCGCTCATTGCTGTGATAGCGACGTTCTGCTCCGAACTTGGCACTACTGTAGTTGAAATGAGTCGTGACCCATCGTCAGCTAGCTGGTGTAGGACGGCGATGGCACCTTTCGTTCTGGCATCAGTGTGGACGTAGATGTGCTTCTCAGGGTTGATGCGAGACAAAGCATGACACTGGGCGAACTGTGATTTCAACTCTTAAAATGCCTTCTGGGCCTGTTCGTTCCAGGCATATTTTATTTTTACTGACAACAAGTCAGTGAGAGGGGCGGCGATTGTGGCGAAGTGTTGTATGTAGTTCCTCACCCAGTTCGTTAATCCAATGAACCGTTGCGTTTGTTTCCTGGTCGTCAGAAATGTGCTATTGGTAATTTTGTCCAGATGTTCGGGATGGGCGTAGTTACCATCTGGCCGGAATACATGCCCCAGGAAGTCGACCGAGGTTCTACCGATGTGGCACTTCTGGGGGGAGACAAGTTGGTGCACTGCCAGTCGTTCTAACACTAAACTCAGATGGCGTACATGCTCCTCCCATGTCCGGGACCAGACGATGACGTCGTTGAGGTACGCTGTGACAAACTCCCCAATGTACCCCTCCAGCATCTGCGTCATCATGTACTGGAAGGTTGAGGGAGCGCACTTCAGCCCGAATGGCATCTTCTGAAACTGAAAGCGGCGTCCGTCTGGCATCGTAAAGACTGTCTTCTCACGGTCTTCTCACTGTCTTCTGGAAGTATCGGTACTTGCCAATAACCTGAATTTAAGTCTAACGTCAAGAACAGTCGGCCATCACCCAGTCCTGCCAAGGCCTCATCAACACTGGTCTGCAGTGGAGGGGCACTCTCTGTCACCAGGTTCAGCAGACGGAAATAAGCACAAAAGGGCAGTGTCCCATCCTTCTTTGGCACGAGTACAATGCTGGCATTATATTGACTGTTTGACGGTTCGATTACACCCTCCTTTAGCATCTCGGCGACTTTCTCCCAAATGACCCGTTGTTCATGCATCCCGTAGCCTCTGGGACCAGTATAGACTGGATCTGGGTTAGGTGTCAGTATGGGGTGCTCAGCTGCTATGGTTGTCTGAAGTAGGTCGGAGAAAGCGAAGACATCTTTCCGTTCATCCAAGAGAGCTTGTATCGCTGTCCTGTATTCGGCTTGGACCTCGTTGTCCAGGTCGTCCAGGTCGTCCAGGTGAATTGTGTGTTGGTTGGTATTCGGCCGCCGGTCGACAGCATATACTGTTCGTCGTTCCTCGGCTCCCACGTGTACCCTTTTCGCCGCGACCTCTATCACTGCTTCTTGTTGCTGCAGAGCCATGGTTGCCCCAGCACGACGGGCTCTCGGAGGCCGTCCATGACCAAGGCTTTGACTTGAGGCGTCTGGTCGCGTATCCTGATCGTCAGGTCGGTTACGCCCTGTGGGGCACTGTGCAGCTGTAGCATGAAGGGTCCAGGTCGGATCTGTGATGGATTAACGAGTGTGGATGCAACGAACGTATGGCTGGTGGCAGTGTTAACTAATGCAGCAGTTGGTTGGTTGGTTGTTGACTTTGATCGGGATGCGGAGTAACTGATCCTCCTCGGCGGTTAATTGTCCCAAAAATGGCCTTGAGCCGGTGTTGGTCGTGATCAGGTGTGTCTGGCGGCGATTGATAGCGGGGAGGTTAGCATCTGTCCTGCCTCCCAGACTTAGGCGTTTCCCGACGGCGGGCATGTGGCATTCCTAACAGGGCAGTCCCGGTGCCAGTGAAACGTGTGCGCTGGACAGGTGTGGCACTGTGGCGGTCGAATGTCCTGTCGCGAGAATTGTGGGGCGGTTGCAAGGTCGGCCGACCGTGGCGCCTCAATCGCAAGTTGTTGTCTTCTGCCCGTTCGAGTGCCACTATCATGCATATTTCTGGTGATGGGACACTCCTCGTCCGTCCGTCCTAGTGTCTGTAATGGATGTCCTCTCAGCCGATTGACGGCCCTATCTGCGACAATGCTCGATGAACGTATCCCTCAACACTTTCACCATTCACTTCTGCAAAAAAGGGTTGGAGTTCCAGTCACAGCTGCGGGGTTATGCTGCTTAGTGCATCCTCCGGCGGCGTGGTTGGATAGATGCGCCGGAATAGCTGAATTTTCGTAGCTATGAACCTCTCTGTCGACTGTGTGTCCTTTTGTCATCCACTATAAAATTGCGCTTGACAGTCTGCTATAGCCTCCGTTGACCCAAACCGATACCGTAGGGCATTCGCGAACTCATCCCATGTCATTGTTGCATGTCCCCATATTCTCCACAAGTCCTTTGCGCACCACACAAGCTGCTAATCGCACGATCAACCCACTCCTCGTACACTACACCGTAACGTAAACACAGTGTTTTGCACTGCTGCAGAAACTGGTCCACGTCCTCGTGCATGTGTCCAGAGAACTCGGGAAGTTTTATTATGTCCCCACTCTCTTAGCGGGTTGTCGCGACAGCTCGACACGCAGTCTTTGAGGCACTGGGGGAGGATTGATAGGGTAGTAGGTTTGTAGCTTGTGACGTATGACCTTGAAGCGGTGGAGGTGTCCTCGATGACGCACAAGTTGCGCAAGCAAACACGCCCTCACCGAATGTGACAAGTTCCGTGGCGTGCGAACATCAGCGGTGGCGTCTTGTTCGACAAGTCACACAAGTGGCCATCTCGTTTCCTTGTTGGCGAGTCACATACTTCGGCCTGCCTTGGTGTGCTGTGGTTGTGGTCTATAAGCTTCTCCACTTTCATTCTCGGGTTCCCCTTCCGGTACCCCATGGCACAAGTGCAGCACTGTTGTAGTACTTATCTGAAAAGTAATATATATATATATATATATATATATATATATATGTGTGAGTGTGTGTAGTAATGAACTGTAATAATCTCGTACAAGATATTAGTTTTAAATTTATGCACCTCCAGTTTGCAGAATGTATAGATTTATTAAAAATCTTAGTGCTGTGTATTCATAGTCACAATTCAGTAATTGCACATTTAAAAATGCTTTTCTCCTAAAATGACTAAAAAACACAACTCAATGTTTTTATTTCTTCAATCTAGACTGACAGGAGTGCACCTCACATTTTTTTTTCCAAGTTTTTATCGTCTGTCGTACATAAATATATTTAACCTCTAAGATGGCTATTTTTCAATAACTCCGGCATTTTTTTAAATGAAGGACTGAAAAAGAAAGGTTGATATTTTCACAACAATAACTTATACTAGACTATAACTAGGAAAAATATCAGCCTTGGTTCTATTCTCCTTCATATTGTAAAAAAAATATAGATTATCAGATAAAACTCTACTTAGTTTGCATAATTTATAGAGGTTATGCAACCCACAAATCACTATGATTTTGTATAAGCAATATAGGCTTGAAAGCCTAGTTTTTTTAGCTTTAAAATTAGACTATGTTTGACTTTTTATGTTTCTTAGGTAATTAATAACAGGCACATTTTAGTGTACTGTTGTATCAAATAATACATACATCTAAAAATTACTGTCACAAAATAGTCTAAAAAAATATTTTTGTGCTCTAGATAGTATGTCTCAAAAACTTACAAAATTTTATGAAAATTAAAAATTATGTAGCAAACTTGACTTTTTTATTTGGAATGCTCTGTGTGTTTGTGTATGTGTACATGTGCATGCTCGGCAGAGTGGGGATTGCATGCCCATCATCGTTGTATCATCCTGTCTTGCCTCTGTATAGTCTTCTTTATTGCCATCCAGTCTTGTGTGTTGTCTAATCTCTGTCCCAGTAATTGCGATGTCTTTATTGCATTGTCCTGAACCTTTTCAGTTGTCCTAGGTATGTAATTTAGGTTTTCCAGTTGCAGTTTTATTTGTATGTCTTTGTATTCTCTTTGTTTTTTTTCTGACGTAATTTCTTGTGGCATTGATCATGTGTTTTATTTTATATCTACTTAGAGCGCTAATCTTGGCTTGATTTTCCTGGTTTTATCTCACCTGGTTTTCTGAGATGACAGATTACTGCAATGATGTACTTCTTCAAATCCGATCAAATTTTTGTGTTTTATTTCCGTATTTTTATGTCCTTATTGTTGCATGTGTAAAGTGCAATGCAGAAACTGAATTTATTTTTACTTTAGTACATAATTGCTGATCAGAAAAAAATGCCTCGAAGGAGCTCTATACATTCGTGTTGCTCAGGTAATGCCAACCAAGAGTGTAGATTTAGTTAGTGTGAATAGTGGTTCAGTTTAGTTCATGTAGGAGGAACAGGGTAGCCTGAGTTTGGGCTCCCTTTCTGGGGAGGGAGTTAAATCTTATAACAGTCTAGAAGTGGTTTGCCCTATTGACTTCTCTGTGGCTCACATTTTGGGGGCAGGGGGTTACCCCAGTCGTCTGAGCTTAGCCTTCCCATTTGACTCCGGACCTGGCCCTCCACTGGCCATGGCAGGGTAGGTCTGGAGTGGGGAGAGGGTGTGGGCTCTGGTGGAGTGAGGGAGGGGAAGTGTTGCCTGGTGTTAGCTAGCCTAGAGAGGCTCACTTAAGTGTTGGAAGTGGCAGGGTGAAGAGGTAGCAGGAGTGTCTGTTGCTAGAGCCTTAATTGCTTAATTGCTGTAATTATGAGTAATATTGCGCCAGCAACAAGAGCTGCTTGCAGTCTGTGTTCATTCCTGATTTCATTGGCAGAATTAAAGGGTTTAGCGATAGAGATACAGGGCCGCGAGCAGCAAAGCAGCGAATATTATGAACCCGCGTCTAGCAGGCACCGTAGTTACAGGCTGCTAATCTTGGCGTTGCTAAGCATCGACCAAGGCCCAGTGCCACTCACCAGTACCCTTCCCATTAGAACACACATTAAACCAACGACAATGACACAGGGTTCTCTAAGCTACCAATTATGAAAGACAGATCTGTGCAAAACAATTTATATAACGGAAGTCATCATACAAAGCTTAACAGATCCTCCCGTATTCTCCACTGAGAAATTAATACAGAATTACAAAAAGATTAGGAGAGAAATACAAAGATGCTGTGGCCGACACACGCGCGCCACTTTATACCATTAAAAAATAGGGACAAATCCCTAGTCGTACAGGGCTCGCGGCCGCGACAGCAAACCCTCGACGTGTCATCAACGCAAACAAACAATTAACCAAACCTAACTGAAAAAACACGAAAAAATAAGAACACGGCTCAGGTGTGGCACCGCGGTCGCAAGCTAAACACAACCGCCCACGGTCAGGCCCGGGAGAAGACTGAATGTCATGCAGACGAGAGCGTCTGAGCTGGGCACGGGTGGGAGAAGTAGGGGAAGGTGGGGAGAGTGAACACGAGCACATCCGGCGGCGGCCGAGCACAGCAGAAGTCCGAGCGGGAAGTTCAAACCATTAAGCGCACAGGGCACAAGCACCAAGTTCCTCCAAAGCAACCTCACTGCCAGTCCAGGATATGTAAATTTAACAAATCTTCATATGTGGTGAACCGGAGTTGCCGACTCCCGGTACAACTCCCCCCTACTTACTCCTTCATACAGGGACCTACAGGCCTCCGGCCCTGCCCTGGAGGCGTAAGAGGGTCAACGATCTAGCTCAGGATGAACGAGCCAGTCTGGGTTGCCGGAGATATCATCTGTGCCAGATCCCATCCATGCGGTGCCTTCGCCCAGCATTCTGAGACTGTAGAGCTTGTGTCGCCCAGGAACCAAGGGAAGATCTGCCTGCCCAGCGCCATTGTGGAGCATGTAAAAACACCAAACCAGAGTCATAATATTTGGTTACTAAAACACAATCCCTAAAAAGAGGCATTAGTTCATATATGACAACCAGCATACAAGAATTTTCAATAGAATTTTACAATTGCCCAGTACAAAAAACACTATAACCCTTAGGCATAATATAAAATAAACAATCTAAATTACCAAATTTAAATTTCTGGCCACACGACCTAGAATAGCACCATTTAGAAAATTCTGGCCAATACTGACCCTAAATTACAAAAACTCTTATACAAAAGCTCAAAAGCTAGTTAAAAATTCACAAACAGATCTCACAAAATTGCTATAAAAATATCATAACACTGTCTCGGCTGAGCTACACTATAATATTACCAACTGGTACTACACCGCTACGAACACACACACAAAACATCTACACACAAACACGGTACCGGTACACACACTACACACCACAAACACTACGAGCCTTCACCGGCGCCACAAATAGGGGAATGGGAGACGGAAATCGTAGAAACGCCGAAGTGAGGGGGCGGGCCCTGCCCACTCTCTTCGTTGCTACTCAGTTGTCCCAAACATTTCCATTCTTCACACCCCTGTTGATGACCATACCTGTAAACCTGTACAAACTTAGCAGTAAACATCAATTAATTCCCTGCTCGCTTCAAATGAGTTACATGAGCTTTCCTCACAACTTTTCCAGTCATCGGCTCGCTCAGGAGAACAGTATTGGGTCCCAGCAATCGAACCACATCATAGGGACCTTGGTACTTCAGCATCAACTTGCTCCCGCGCTGATCCGGTCCAGAGGGCAGTACAAAGGACTTGCAGAACATTGCATCTCCAACCTGAAAATCAGACTCAGTTCTTCCAGCATTGTACCTCACCTGAAGGCGCCCACGTGCATAATACAAGTTCCCAACCACATCAGCGGCCATGAGCTCTCTTGCAGCATCTGACACCGGAGCCGCTGGGGAGGGAATTCCCCAAACATTGAGCAAAGGGTGTAATAAGTCTCCCCCAAACAGTATGCGGGCAGGGCTGTACTTGGTAGCTCTGTGCACAGCGGAATTGAATCCAATGGTGACCAGATCTAGGTCTTCATCCCACACGTTCTATTGCTCATGGTATAGCGCTGACGTCACCTTCAAATTGCGGTTAAAGCGTTCAACCCTATTTCCACACGGGAAATAAGGGCTGGACGTATAATGGTTGATTGACAACCTAAAGCACATGTCCCTAAAGGTCGCAGATGTAAAATAGGTTGTGTTGTCTGTAAGTAAGGCTCACAGGAGGGCCGAACACCGACCAAACACGGTCTGTCAAGTGACGCTGGATCTCCGAACTTCGTATGCTACGAGTAGCAATAAGAAACACAAAGTTCGAAAAGACGTCCAGCACTATTAAAATTTACTTGTTTCCCTTAGTAGAACGGGTGAGTGGGCCAAACACGTCACAGTGTAACACCTCCCATGAGTACGTGATTTTGTCAACACTGTATGGGAATTTTGACAGGGCTTTGCACGCTGACACACATTGCAACGCCTCACGTACCTTCGTACGTCCGCAAAGATTTTGGGCCAATAAAATCTGGCGCTTAGCTTACTTAAGGTGCCCTGACGCCCCAAATGTCCCCCAAAGGGGGAATCATGATAATACCTGAGGAGTTCCGGCCTGCAAACCTTAGGAACTACCAGACGTTTAGCCTGCTTCCGATGCCAGGCATAGTACAGAAGCCCATCCGTGACCACATAAGGGACATTGTCACCTCGTGAAACCGCGTCAATCAACCCCCTGCAGACCTCGTCTTCAGACTGCGCATCACTCAAACGATGGTAAATCATACTACTAGTCGTAAAGGCTGCACACACCCCATCTACTTCCTCAGGAACGGGAATGCATTCCTCATAGTCCTCAGAACCAAACATACGTGACAGAGCATCTGCAGCCACGTTACTGTTTCCAGGGACGTGTTTGATAATGAACTGGAACCGGAACAAACGATACGCCCACCGGCCCAGTTTGCCAAAGTCACTCGAGTGTGAAAGCAGCCAGGACACAGCCTGGTTATCCGTGCACAAATCAAATTCAATGCCACCCACAAACAACTCGAATTTGGAGGTCCCCCAGACACAAGCAAGGGCCTCCTTCTCGAAGGCGCTTAACCGTCGCTCAGAATCTGATAGAGTCCGGCTAGCGAATGCCACTGGACATACCGCACCATCCCTCCACTGTCCCAATGTCGCCCCCAAGGCCACGCTCGAAGCGTCGACATTAATCACAAAGCGCAGGTAGAAATCGGCTAAATACAGTGACGGCGCTGCGGCCAAGGCTGCTTTAAGGCCTTAAAGCTATTCTCCTGATCGGGTCCCCATTCAAACACAGCGCCCTTCCACTTAAGGCGGTTCAGCTGCGCAGCCAGTTCCGAGAACTGGGGAATAAACCTGGCATAATACCCTAGCAACTCAATAAACCTGGACACGCCTTTCACGGTCGTAGGGCGCGGAAAATTTACCACAGGGACCACCCGGTCAGGATCCATGACCAGGCGCCCCCTGGATACGATATATCCTAGGAACTTCACAGAGGAAGACGCCCACGCGACCTTAGCCGGATTCACTGTCAAACCGGCGTCCCTCAGGCATGTCAATACAGCCCGAAAATCATCTAGGTGTTGGTCCATTGATGCGCTGTAGACGATATCATCGTTTATATAGTTGATCACGCACTTAAACTTCAACTCTGCCAGCACGTGATCCAGGACACGTGAAAGGGCCTGAGTGCCAAACTTGGCCCCCATGGGTATACGGTTAAATTCGTACTGGGCCCATTGCGTGCGGAATGCAGTGTACTTGCGACAATCAGGGTGCAGCAAGCATTGATGGAAACTGGCATTAAGATCTATTACAGAGTAGACTGACGCCTTCCGGAGATGTTGCAACACTGTATCTACAGTAGGTGCAGGAAACGGCTTCTGATTTACCGCAGACATGTCCGTCACTAACCTAAAGCCACCATTAGCCTTCTTAACCATGAAGGCGGGCGAGGCGTAATCGGAGGTTGACGGAGAAATCACACCAGTGTCCAAGAGTTTTGCCACCAATTCGCGCATTATCTCCAGCTTAGGAGGAGCATAGGTGTAAAATGGAACTTGAACTGTTACGTCATCTATGACGGTAAAGCGATACAGCATCACGTCACACCGGCCGATGCGTAAAGCTACCACATCGTCGAACTCCTTTAATAATGATTCAACACTGTTGACACTTCGACTAGTGGTCGCCAAAATCTCACCTAAGGGGGCCGACCCTCGGCTTACAGAAGACAATAACCGACACGGGACCTCGGGCGCGAACTTAAACACTAGTTCGCCTGCAGGAATGTCTACCACTGCACGAGACCTGTGCAGAAAATCTAATCCCAACACGATATTGGCCACCAGTCCTTGAACCACCCAAAAAACATGCGACCAAGAGAATAATTCAATTTTGAAATGCAATTTCGCCGATCTCACGCACCTCACAACGTGCCCATTGGCCACACACACGTTCAAGCCCTCTGAGGTATGGAGCTCCCTTAATAAATGTGGATTCCGCTGAACTAAGGAATTCCACATTTCTTCTCGCACAAAAGAATGTGATGCTCTCGTATCCACAAGAGCTGCTCGTTCATGACCATAACACAGCACGGACACGAAACAATCATAACGTGCCCTATTAGAACTATTCCGCCGGTGACCCTTGGCACTTACAGGTGCGGCAGCAATCCGTTTCCCGGACAGTTTGCTCGCACGTGTCCTACGTCTCCGCAACGAAAACACTTTCGCTCCGTGCGGTCCACAACAACACTGGAACTATCACGTCCCACATGGCCGAACCCAGAGCAATTACTACATCAACGGTTACGTGTAACACGAGCCTGCCCACTACCTTCCGCATTAAACGCAAGAACAGCCCTCGGCTCTACAGACTCTACTTGCCTCGGGGCAACCTGTCGAACATTCCGCCTACGTCCACACTCCGGTACATTATCGCACCCAGACGCACCGGCTTCTTGCCTAACAGCCATGCACAAGCCCTGTGTCTGCGTAGACTCGCGATTTACATTCCCAGTTATTCCCTCAGCCGCACTAGTACTACGTAGCGAAGCTGCGTCTAGAGCCAGCTGCCGCTCTATTTCCTGAGCTAGGACCCTTAACTGTTCCCGTGTCACCGGAACACCTGATGCATAACGATGCGCCCTAGCTTGTGGCGTCATTCGATCAACTATACCTTGCACCAACTTAGCCTCAGCACGTCGCAGGTGCACATTCATGGCACGGGCGCAAGTCAATACCTCACTCACGTATGCCGGTACGCTTTCCCCTACACGCTGGAATCTGTCAACATACTGTTGCTTCACCATAGCCCAAGCCATGGGAGACCCAGCACTTTCGAGTAGCCGTGTCTTAAAGCTCTCATAAGTTACGTCGTGTTGCGCTAATTGCGCAAACACATCCCCAGCTTGACCATCGAGCCTCGACGACAAACACGTCAAAAACAGATTCTCGTGTTCTCCGCCGCGCATTCCAAAGAATACATTGTCGGTTGCAACAAGAAAACGTAGCACGTCATCAGGTTGCAACACACTAAGCAACGGAACCTGGTTCAACCGTCCTATTAGAATAGTCTGTGCTGCCGTGACAGACCCTTCTCCTGTCAAAGCCGAACCTCCCAAGTGCGTGTTGCTTATATTACGCAACAAATTAATATAAGTCAGTGCGCGTATCCGCAATGCAGTGACGTTTTCTGAAGGCTCGAATTCGACCCCAGACTCGGTCAAATACTGACTTAACTCTAAGTAACTGTAGCGCATCACAAACTCCGTTACGTCTGCCATGATGCAACACAAGACCCCTACGTATAATATTCGGAAGCACACACTGCCTAACGAAATCCCCGACACTGTGTCGTAATGTCGCAATGTGTGTTCCTTTACATTAAGCCTCAACAACTCGCCAAGCAAAACAGCCTTAGCAGAGTTGCGCAGCTTTGAGCCCGCGTCTAGCAGGCACCGTAGTTACAGGCTGCTAATCTTGGCGTTGCTAAGCATCGACCAAGGCCCAGTGCCACTCACCAGTACCCTTCCCTTTAGAACACACATTAAACCAACGACAATGACACAGGGTTCTCTAAGCTACCAATTATGAAAGACAGATCTGTGCAAAACAATTTATATAACGGAAGTCATCATACAAAGCTTAACAGATCCTCCCGTATTCTCCACTGAGAAATTAATACAGAATTACAAAAAGATTAGGAGAGAAATACAAAGATGCTGTGGCCGACACACGCGCGCCACTTTATACCATTAAAAAATAGGGACAAATCCCTAGTCGTACAGGGCTCGCGGCCGCGACAGCACACCCTCGACGTGTCATCAACGCAAACAAACAATTAACCAAACCTAACTGAAAAAACACGAAAAAACAAGAACACTAAACTCAAACCAAAGGAACTTACCGATGACACGGCTCAGGTGTGGCACCGCGGTCGAAAGCTAAACACAACCGCCCACGGTCGGGCCCGGGAGAAGACTGAATGTCATGCAGACGAGAGCGTCTGAGCTGGGCACGGGTGGGAGAAGTAGGGGAAGGTGGGAAGAGTGAACACGAGCACATCCGACGGCGGCCGAGCACAGCAGAAGTCCGAGCGGGAAGTTCAAACCATTAAGCGCACAGGGCACAAGCACCAAGTTCCTCCAAAGCAACCTCACTGCCAGTCCAGGATATGTAAATTTAACAAATCTTCATATGTGGTGAACCGGAGTCGCTGACTCCCGGTACAATTATAAGGAATTTCCGCACGAGAGACGGGATCGGGGAATAAAGGGATAGGAGGGCAAGTCATGAGTGATGTCAATAGACTACTCCAGAAGGGCGGCGTTTTCAAGAGTGGAAAAGGTAGGGGATCAACGAAGGCTGGGAAGATGTGCTAATTGTGGAAAAGGTGGCCATTGGATTGCGGATTGTAAAGAGCCAAAGGTTGGGTCGAGTGAACATTGTTGTTTTAAATGCAACAGGGTCTGCCACCTTAAAGTGGATTGTTTGGAAAATGCGAAAGGGCGAGAGGGAGGCGTGACCTCGTAGCCCATGTTAGTTGGAAAACACCCCGGGGAATAAAGGAAAAAGGGGTAATATGATTGCCGGGAAATTAGGGGAACTGGAGGTCTGGGCTTTGGTGGATTCAGGGACCTTTAATAGTTTGATTAGTTGGGATTTGTGGTAAGAGCTTAGGAAACGGGATAAAAATTTAAACTGGAAGTTTTGAAGAAATAAGTTACAGGATTTTATTATGGCAGACGGTTCCGCCTTAGGGTGTGAAAGGAAAATCACTTTACATTGTAAATTTGCGGGCTTTCCATGGAACTATAGCTTTGCTGTTATCAGAGGGCTATGTGTCCAAGTGGTCTTAGGAATAGATTTCTTGGGACGTGCAAGCGAGAGTGGACTTTAGTAAGGGCTTCTTGACCTTTGGGTTTAGTGCGAGTGTAAAGGTTGCGATGGGGCATCGAAAGAGTGAACAAATTTATTCACTCTATGTGGAGAATCAGGAGAAGGACAGGGGTATTCGGGCTATGGTATAGGAATACAAGGATGTCATTACAGACAAAGTAGGGAAATGTGATTTAGTACTCTACCGTTTTCAACTGTCTGATTCCTCCCCTTTTAGGAGCAGGCCTTTTCAATGTTCACCGATCAAATTAAGTGTTTCAGGGAAAAAATAGACAAATTATTGAAGGCGGGGGCGATTGTTCCCTCGAAGTCAGAATTTTCGTCATCG
>PNEQ01126826.1:0-62354 GCA_003012365.1 Medauroidea extradentata | reverse complement strand
CTTTTAGCATGCCCTGGGCCCAGTATGAATTTACTACGATCCCAATGGGAAGTAATTTTGGCAGTCAGGCACTTAGTAGGGTATTGGACCAAGTGCTGTCGGAACAGAAATTTAAATACATGTTTCACAACGTGGACAATGTGATTGTGTACAGCGAAATGTGGAATGAACATCTACAGCATGTGCGAATGGTGCTGGATAAACTCAGACAGGCTGGGTTAACGATTAATCCCGAAAAGGTTGAAGTGGGAAAAGAAACTATCAAGTTTCTAGGTTGCCTTATCGGAGGAGGGAAATTACGAGTGAACACGGAAAAGGTGAAACCTATTCTTGAATTCCCACGTCCCACCACGGTGAAGGGAGTGCAGAAATTTATGGGAATGGTAGGTTACTACGCCAGATTTATTCCTGGCTTATCAGAAGTCGCCGAGCCTTTAAACAGGTTAAGAAGGCAAGGGGTGACCTTCGAATGGGGGCCAGAACAGCAAAGGGCCTTTAAACATTTAAAGAGGCGGTTATGTAGCGAGCCAGTTCTGTGTTTACCTGATTTTGAAAAGAAATTTAATTTACGAGTGGATGCCTCGGCTGTTGCCTTGGGTGCGATCCTCAGTCAGTGTCTTGATGGGAAAGGGCCCGGAAATCCTGTTGCCTATGCTGGTAGAGTTCTAACAGGTGCAGAGCGTAGATTGAGTGCCTAGGAAAAGGAGTGTCTAGCGTGTTTGTTCGGCATGGAGCGATCGAAGGGTTTCTCGAAGGGCTGGAATTTAATCTCTAAACTGATAACCAGGCTCTCTCCTGGATTTTGAAGCACCTGCATCAGCTGGGAAAACTGGGGAGGTGAGTGCTTAGACTGAACCACTTTCGTTACAAGATTCATCATGTGAGCGTGAAGGCGAATCCGGTGGCCAACACTCTGTCGCGAATGTTCGAAGGGGACGACTTTGAGGTAAATCCTAGTAAAGAGGATGGTCTGGTTGGATCATTATTGTCTGTTCCCAAATCTTTTGTCTCTGTAAGAGAGCACCAAGAATGTGATGACGAGTGTATGAAAATTATCACCGATGTTAAAGCTGGAGTGCAGGGGCCTTATTGTATAGATAAGATCTTGTATTTTGTGAAGGACGGGCGGCGGAAAAGGGTGTTAGTCCCGCAAGCAGTGAAGGGCATGGTTCTAAAATATTACCATGATCAGCCGGGGGGAGGACATCTAGGGTACTTGAGAACAAAGCAGAAAATTGCGACAGATTTTTTTTTTGGCTGGGCATGCCTAAAGATGTTAAGGAGTATGTGTAGTCCTGTGAAAGGTGCCAGAAATTTAAGGCCCCGAGTAACACCAGGTTCAATTTGTATGCGGCAGAAGAGCCGGTGGCTCCATGGGTGAAGGTGCATTTAGATATTTTTGGTCCCTTAGTTCGTTCAAAAAAAGGTGATGTAGCTATATTGGTAGCTATTGATAATGTTTCAAAATTTGTTTTCCTCTTACCTGTGAAGAGTATGAAGGCGCCAGTATTGAAAGAGATTTTGGAAAATCAGGTTTGGAAAATCTTTGGGGCGCCGGCCGAAATCGTAAGTGACAACATGGCATGTTTTACAAGGAAGGAATTTAAACTAATGTGTTTAGAATGGGGAGTCAAGCATTTGTTTAGTAGTCCCCATTTACCACAAGGGATCATGGTCGAGAAGGTAAACAGGAACTTAAAGGCTAGCCTTGGAATTTTTACTGACCCAGTGCATAATGAATGGGATGTGAAAATCCCATGGATAAACATGGGTTTTAACGAGGCCTGACATGAGAATACTAAAGAAAACCCGGCACTGGTATTTTTGGGTAGGCGGGTTGTACACCCTTTATTAAATGTTTGGGGGTTACCTCCTTTGGACTCGAGGCACAATGAGGCCCAACACCGGACCCTAATGCGCAGGGTAGAAGAAAGATTGGTTCAGGCACAGGAGTTAGGAGCCCGGCGCTATAACGTAGGTCGAGTAGCTAATCCCTTCCGAGTGGGAGATAAAGTCCTGTGCAGAAGCTTTCGACTCTCCGACCTTGCTCACAAAGTCTCGGCAAAGTTAACTCCAAGGTATAAGAGAGTCCTGATGTGCTGCTGAAGGGTCTGGGTGAAAACATGTGGAGCATGCAGAAGGTGTCTGATCGTTTTGTGATCAGGAAAGCCCACATTTCGCACCTCAAACCATACCATGCCCTACCTTAATTAATAGGTTAATTGTGTTGTCTTTTGTGTTATCACTGGCCAGTGTTTTGTGTAAAAGGGATCTCTTGTGTTATTGTTTTGAAGTGCGTATCATGCATTGGAACATTTTGTAGTGTACTTTCTGAGAATTCTTTGATGTATAAGAATGGTGTTATTTGTTGTATATAATAGATAGTAAGGTTTCTGGAATATGAGTGAATTGTGGTCTTATGTATTTTAAATGATATTATTGTTTTAAGTATGTAGTGAGATGGTAAAAGGAAGAACACTCATGGACATGATAATTGGAAATGGCTTGGTAGTTTGACAAGCTTATGGACCGCTTGGACATTTGGAAGAAAACAATGTTGCTACCCATGTCATGATGATTGTAATTCTTATGTTTAAGCTTGTTGTTGAGAGTTTGTAATGGGCTCAAGTGTGCGTCTCCCGAGAGTAGAGTAGGTTAGGGGGGGGGAGATTGAACAGTGGTTCAGTTTAGTTCATGTAGGAGGAACAGGGTAGCCTGAGTTTAGCCCCCTTTCGGGGGTGGGGATGGAGTTAGATCTTATAAGAGTCTAGAAGTGGTTTACCCCATTGACTTCTCTGTGGCTCTTATTTTAAGGGGAGGTGTTACCCCAGTCGTCTGATCATAGCCTTCCCATTTAACTCCGGACCTGGCCCTCCACTGGCCATGGAGGGGTAGGTCTGGAGGGGGGAAAGGGTGTGGGCTCTGGTGGAGTGGGGGAGGGGAAGTGTTGTCTGGTGCGGGCTAGGTTAGAGAGGCTCAGTTAAGTGTTGGAAGTGGAAGAGGTGAAGAGGTAGCAGTATCTGTTGCTAGAGCCTTGGGACCCCGATGGTGTCGGAGGAGGTGTGGGAGAGTCTTTCCTTTCTCTGCATGAGCAAAAGGGTAGCGGCCCATTTGAGCTGAATGGTTCTGCTAGAGTTTGGAGAAGTTGCAAACAAGTAGGAGTGCTAGCTTGTGTCGCTCAGTTTTTTTGCTGGGACATTATTCCCATCGTTTTGGAAGGATTGTCATCCGCCTGTCCGCCAAGACTCCTTGTGAGGCCTAGAAATATGGGACTTATAATAGCTGCCCAATTAGACTTGGAGTGGATTAACCTCGATTGCCATTATCCAAGTACTACTGGATTTGTAGGTTGTATTGATTACTGAACTGCACGAAAATTGGATGAAAGCTGTTGCTAGAAGTATCGGGAGTCGCACACTTTTAAAAGCCATCCAGTTTAAAAAAGAAGGTTGTAAATGGGAAGTGTGTGTCGTAAATGCACAGTTGTGTGTGTAAATCTTGATGTTGCCATGTTGTAAAATTGTCATAAGTAAGAAAACATAGTTGTGTGCACTTGATTAAGTGGCAAAGTATGGAGTTTGTATAAGACATGGAAGACGAACTGAGACATAAAATAGTTATTATAACCGTCATTTTAATTGAGTTGTTATGTGAAAATGCAATTCATGTAATGTAAATGAGCGGGAATATAAACCTAAGAAGTGTATTTGTGAGTCTCAAATTCTGGGTTTTCCCGAAGCAACACGATACCCGATTGCTATAAGCTTTGGTTAGGAGCGATCGTGAGACTTGTTTAAGTGAATTGGAATTTCGGGCCTTGACCTGTTGTGTTCATTGTGTGGGGAGCGGAGGTTTTAAGGGGCCTTCTGCCCCATGGTCACGAGCCAGAGGGCTCAAGTGTGTGTAACCGCATCCCAAGGTAGTATATAGCTTATATCATTTTTTTGACTTGCGAGTAATTCTATTAACAATATGTTTTAAAATACAATAACAGTTGAAGTTATTTTACTTATTGCAGTCCTAATAACCGTAGCTGCTTGTAGAAGTAGGATTTGTTGCTCATAACTTCACTGTGCAATTTGTTGTACTGTCTAGTATTTTTAATGGTGCCTCTTTTTTTCCAGTGATGTTTACTCTCTGTGTGTGGCATATCCAGAGCCATTGGCAGATAGACTTTATAAAGAGACTAAACAGTTTCTTCATGAGCACGTATCAAAGCTGTTGGTAAAAGTTCAGAAAAGTAGTGAAGAAGAATTGCTACCCTGCTATCGTAATACGTGGATAGAATACAGCATAGGGGTAAAATATCTACAGTGTTTGTTTCTGTGAGTAATTGTTATATTTATGTTTAAAAAAAGTGACTGTTTTCAATAATGGATATTGTGGCAATATGCTTCGTTGTGTTAGATAAAGATTGTTGCTGCAAGTTCTTGAAACTCTAATATAACTGGCAATTTTCGTGTTGCTGGCACTCTTAAGCATTTTTCCATTGTTGCATAAAATAAAACAATTTTACACGTAGGTTTTACAAGGCTGTATCTTCTGAACCACCTACTAGCCTGTAAATAAAATAAGTATGTAAGTGTTACACTCCAATGACCCACGGGTCATTCCATGCAAAATCACCCAAGGGTGGTTGCTGATCTATTTTAAAAATTTTGAAATTTTGTCCTTCAAAAGTACATATTCCAACAGTGCAAACCTGAAGTTGTTGATTTTTATCTACTACCATGTTAATTTTACAGACCAAGATGGCTGTTGCCATTCACCAAAGTGTACATTTTCAAGTCTTTATGTTTTGTTTAATATCTTAATATTTATAAAAGATACAAAGTCACGTGCAATGTAATTGCAATGAGGAGACTTAGGGCTGTTAATAATGCCACTAAAATAAACAGAATGTTGTTGATATGTCTTCATATACAACGTGGACCAGAATTCATGTTCCAAACTCCGGGACGGGATTGTTTATATAAAATAAAGGGAGGTTACACTGACCAACACTATTGTCTGGTGAATATTGAGGGAGCTACAGGACTTTGAAATCAAAATTTTGAAAAATACTAGAAAGTACAAAAGATGGAGCCACAAAAATTGGCATATTGCTCTAAGAATCGGAGCAAATGAATCTGTGAAAATGTGGTTGATGCATCGTTCCCGTTCACTGCTTATATAGGGTTTACTCAACCTATTTGTGTATTTAAATACTAAGCGGTATTAAAATATTAAATGCATGTAATTGCTTATCGTGCAAAATTAAGGGGAAAGTACCTCTTGTGTTAATTCACTCCGGTAAACGTTTTTCAAGAAATGTGAATCAAAATACGAAGGCATAATGTAACCCCGCAGAGGTAGGCAATACAACTTTATGAGTCATGCTAATTGCAGCACTGAATGGTTAAATTGAGTACAGTAGTGAGATTTTAGTAACATATTGACAACTAACATGTGTTAATTGAACGCTGCTGTAGGTTACACTTGAAATAACAATAATCCTTAAACACGCAGCATTCAATCATGATTTAGGGGCACCACAAAGAAGCTAAAAACTGCATTCTTTTGATCTAACGTCAGGAAAAAAGTACCACTCTATTTCTTAAGAACAAACACACGCAATTAGCCCATGTAAGCTGAAATGATAAGATATTTGAGACTATCTACAAGTAAAAGTGTAGAGTCACTATTCAAAGTGGTATCGAAAAATTAATACTAGAAAATATACTGTGCACCAATTAGTACGTCACTTGTAGCAAAGTCGGCCTAATCACCCACCGGTTTTCGCGCCTCACATGTGGGAAATTACATTCGCTGCATAAGTCACTTAACAGTAATTTCTTGAGAGCTGATGTAGTTGATATGAGGTAGAAGCGGAATGCGAACATGCTGGCTAGCTGTAACTGCCGACACCAACCACTGCCTTAATGGTTAGATAAGAGAGATCGCGTGTACAGAATAAGGAACATAGCACATAGGAACAATTCATTTGCACGTACTACATACATATTTACAATAACTGTTCGAATTGCAGTCCCCTTACTTCAACAAACAGTTGCCAACGGCGGATCAGGTTGGCCTGGACTCGTACATAAATGTTTGGAATGGAACGCACACAATCAAATTCGGTTACCACATGTGCCACAACATCTTCTTAGCTAGTCATATGCATCACATAAATCAGGGAGTTGACATGACCATATAACAATCCAGTGGAGTCAGGCCTGGAGATTGAGCCCGCCAATGGATGACCCCTCCCCCCTTCCCTCTGCCTATCCAGCAACCTGCAAACAAGGTGTTAAGATGGCAGCATACTGCAGCAAAAAAAATATGGTCGTGCCCCATCGTGCTGAAACCACATGGTGCAGCGGATTGCCAATGGTACTTCCTCCAGCAATTCCAGCAGTACATTCACGGAATCCGCTGAGGCGGTCAGGTAGCAAATAAGGTCCCAACAATTTATCATTGACAATACCAACCCACGTTTTGACACTGTAGTGTACTTGGTTGCCCATATGGTGCATGTGGTGGGAATTGTGGTGCGCCCAGATGTGGCTGTTCCTCTCGCTACTGTACTCAATTTAACTTTTCAATGCTGCAATTAGCATGGCTCATGAAGTCGTCGTATTGCCTACCTCTTCGGGGTTACACTGTGTCTTTGTATTTTGATTCACATTTCTTGAAAAATGTTTACTGGAGTGAATTAACACAAGAGATACTTTCCTCTTAATTCTGCGCAATAAGCAATGACGTATTTAATACTTTATTACCGCTTAGTATTTAAAAGTTACTCGCACAAATAGGTAGAGTAAACCCTACATAAGCAGTGAAGAGAAACGTTGCCTCAACCACATTATCACAGATTCATTTGCTCTGGTTCTTACAGCTCTATGCCAATTTTGGTGGCTCCATCTCTTATACTTTCTAGTAGTTTTCAAAAAATTTATTTCAAAATTTTTATTTCAAAGACCTGTAGCTCCCTTAATATTCACCGGACAATAGTGTTGGTCAGTGTAACCCCCTTTATTTTACATAAACAATCCCTTCCCGGAGTTTGGCACATGAATTCTGGTCCACAATATATAGACATGAATGTTGACATTGAATCTAGCTTTTTATTTTCAACTGCTCCCACTTTCTTTCAAAACTAAAAAAAAAACAGTGAAACCTTGAGGCAAGTAAGTATACATGGAGTACTTGGCAGTGGTACTTTGTCACAAAAATTAAATCCCTTCTGGGTGAAAAAAATTCCTAAAGTTGGTGTTTTTGGTAAAAAATTCATTTTTTTGAATAGCTGTAAAAAGGGGTAAATGCAAAAATTCTGAAAATTTGCCAAAACATTGCCATGGGTAACCCTTAAAACACCACTAAAATATCTCTGTTTTTTTAATTGGTTTTTTCTGTAGCAGACTAAAAATGCAAAAAAAAATATTATTGCATTAAAGTTGAATTAACTGTTATATTTTATTGTTATTACAACACGTTGTAATTTGTCACATGTTTGTCTTTTTTAAGTTGAATGTGAAGTAAATTATGTATTGAATTGTATGTTCTAAAATAATTGTACAAGAATCACAGACATTTACAATAAAATTATAACTTGCGTTTTCTTCTGCAGTTGAAATCTAGTTTGTCCTTATCAGCTGCTTTTGTCATAGGAAGAAAAGTTCTGAGAATATTGTTCTACTTCAGAATAGTCATTTTTCTAAATGTTTGAACAAAAGTATACTCAATTCTGTACTTAGTTTGGATCAATGTTATGACATCTAACAGTTGTAGTCTAACTAAATTCAATGGGAGAAACAAAGTGTAAAGTGTGTTTTTTCTTGACCTACAATTTATCACTAGATGTGATTTTGAAGGATGTGTTGGGGCCTGCACGATGGAAAAACATAAGTATTCATTTTGGTCCGGGGAAATGTCTTCCAGTTTCCGTAACCACCACTGTGAATCGTAAACGCACACTGCATAGTTTTTTAGTTTTACATGTAACTTTTATACCCTTCCTGAATGAAACAAACTTAATGGTCTTCAGACAAGAAATTGTGGACACTTTAATCTTATTTTCGCTTATTGGGATAAAAGCAAGTGAATCTCGTGTATTAAGAATAACTTTTTCTTTGGAGAACCATTGGATTAACATGTCTTTTTTCTCTCAATATCTTCTTCTGATACATATAAGAAATTTGTTACAGTCATATATTTTTTTAAAATAGTTAACATCTGCAGAGGAGTGGTTATTGGTTCCACATTCACACACTGCAGGATAACTTTGGAAACTAATCTTTTATGTGTACCACTTATCCCATTGCAAGTGTTCTTACCATGGGATGTGGCAAAAAAATATTATTCAGCATCTATGACAAAGCCAGTTTTGTGATGACATAGGTTTATAAAATTCTTCCTGTTTTTATTTTGGGCTGCACAACCATCTGAAAAATAAGTCACTTTTTCGATTTGTGTGTTTTGAGTTTAAATAGTTTAGTAGTGAGAGCTTCTTGAAAACAGTATACAGATTCAGTTGTGTGGTTTAAAGAATTGCTTATTACACAAAAGTTTTTAGATTTTGTTGTAACTTCATTCTCCATGCCAGACTTGAAATACACCACAAAGGTATGTATGGTAGCTTGCCTATTTACCCAATGATAGCTCTGAATTTCATATTGTATCAAATATGTAAAATTTTCAGAAAAATTCCCCATAACCAGAAATTATTTTTACCTATTTTAAATTATCTTTTTTTAAACTCAGATATTCATCCTGTTTTTTAGCAATAAAATGGTGTCTCTTCAAAGAACTCAGATTATCAACTAACTCATCTATAAATTTATTGTGTGGCTTGCACACTGTTACGAGTTCGCACCTGCCTACAGCTACCTACTTATATTTGATTTCAGTTTAGGAACCATCAGCAATATCGTCATCATCATCATCATCATCATCTTCGTCTTAGTCTTCTACCTCCACTTCATTTTTGTACGAAATTTTTTTGACTTCTTTTCCAGTTGGGTAGAACTCGCACTTATTAAACATACACTTTATATTGTTAAGGTCACATGTGAGTAATTGCAGGAGTTCTTTGTAATTGAAAGAACGACTATTTACAGCACTGGCCATTAGTTTTACAATTTGATGGCTAATGCACACATGCGCACTTGCACACTCTCTCTTTCCCTCTTTCTTTCCTTCTCTCTCTCCCTCTCTCCCTCTCTGCTTCTCTCTCTTTTCTCTCTCTTTTCTCTCTATTTCCCCTCTATTTCCCTCTTTCTTTTCTCTCTCTTTCCCTCTCTCTTTTCTCTCTCTTTCCCTCTCCTCTCTCCCTCTCCTCTCTCCCTACTCTCTTTCCTTCTCTCTTTCCCTCTCTTTCTCTCTCTCTTTCTCTCTCTCTTTCCCTCTCTTTTTCTCTCACTTTCTCTCTCTTTCTCTTTCTCTCTCTTTCTTTTTCTCTTTCTCTGTTTCTCTCTTTCCATCTCTTTTTCTTTCTCTCTCTTTTTCTCTCTTTCTCTCTTTTCTTTCTCTCTCTTTTTCTTTCTCTCTCTTTTTCTCTCTTTCTCTCTTTTCTTTCTCTCTCTTTTTCTTTCTCTCTCTTTTTCTTTCTCTCTCTCTCTTTTCTTTCTCTCTCTTTTTCTTTCTCTCTTTATCTCTCTCTTTCACACTCACTCACTCTCTCTATTTCTTTCCTAGTCTCTTTGCTACTTTCTCGAATTTTCTTGTAATGACAGTCTTTCTTTGGCTGCCATTATCAAACCAGTGAAAATAAAAATTGAATTTTGTCAGTTTTATTCTGTCAGTGCGTGATGTTAACAGGGAAAAATTATAAATTTTTTTTAGAAAAAATGATGAATATATCTTTGTTTTTTGACCACTTCAACTGGATAGACTTATATGTGTGTTGAATTGCCCTTTTCAAATTAGTCACTTTCTTGTATATTTGTTTTTTCATTATATGTTTTCGAATAGTAATTTTCCTTTTCTTTTATACAGGATGTTACAAAATGGTACGGCCAAACTTTCAGGAAACATTCCACACACACAAAGAAAGAAAATATGTGATATAGACATATGTCCGGAAATGCTTAGTTACCATGGTAGAGCTCAAGTCATTACATCTCGTTAAATGTCATAGTACAAAAATCATTTCGTACAGACACTGTTCCAATTACTCAATGGAATGTTTCGTTACAATGTATGTTACTTCCTAGGATCACCACCAGGTGGGCGACATGACGGAAGGTAATCTTGACTGCAAGAGATGTAAGGAACCGAGCTCTGCCATGGTAATTAAATGTTTCCGGACATATGTCCATGTCACATATTTTCTTTCCTTGTGTGTGGAATGTTTCCTGAAAATTTGGCAGTAACTTTTTGTAACATCCTGTTTTCATGCAGATAGTTTTGTGTGATTATATGTTTGGACAGTGAAATTGTATAGATTTTGCTGTCAGTTATACTGTTGTGAACACATTTTTTGAATTCTTGATTGCATCCATAGAGAAATAACGGATTGTTTTTTGATATACTTTTCTCCCTGCAAGCAACAATATTGGTTGTTAGCAACTTTTGTGATTAAAAATTCACTAATTTTGTTATTCTTAGTCAGTAGCTACCATGTAGTTACACAGTTATGCAGAGAGATTGTACAAATAAATACAAAATTAACAGCATTTCTTTGTTCTTAGATTCTTCTGTATTAGAATGTAAACAGTATATATTTTTTGTGTGGTTGATAGTCTGTTGATTTGATAAAATTTAAATAGAAAATGTGTTTTAAAATTTACTTGTGAAAGAAAAAATACTTTTTGTGTTTGTGGCTAGCCTTATCATAACGTTGCTAGATACAACTATCTTACAAGTAATCTAAGAAGATACATTGGCGGCAGAACTAAGGAACCTCCATGAGCACTGTATGGTTCATGTTGCCCTTTGTGGCACCGCGGCAGCCACCTGCACGCCGTGATTATCGTGCGAGCAGCGTAAGCTGTTTTAGAAGTGGTAGGATTAAAGGGGACTTAACGGGCACTGTGCTGTTCGTATTACCATTTTGCGATGCGCTGCGGCTGTCACCTACGTGCCTGTCTTGGCTTTCATAAAGACTCCGATAACAGTAGATATCACATCCTAGAGTTTTCTTCTTAGTACTCTCTTCTGCTTGATGATGGTTTGATGCGGTTGCAGTGTGCTTCTAGGGGCCCCGATGTAAGACTTGTTGCAAGATTTCTGAACTTTTGATTAAGAGTACAAAAGAAAGCTGGGGCCGCGGTGGCTGAGGGGTAAGACCTCTCGCCTCCCACCAAGGCGATCCGGGTTCAATTCCCAGCGTGGTCGATCCCCGGATTTTGGCATGTGGGAATCATACCGGACGTTGCCGCTGGTCGGTGTGTTTTCTCGGGGATCTCCCGTTTCCGCCGCTCATTCATTCCGGCGCTGCTACATACATCATGCCACCCCTACCAGTGCTAAAGACCTCAATGTTAAGCACTGACCAAAATCTCTTCACTCACAAAAGAAAGCTGTGCCAGAGAGAAGAGAGTTTTTACTTAAAGGCACCTTGTGTGATTTGTGGCGATAGTGACGGGTCGCAAGAAGTATTCAAGAAAAAGTGTTCAGCGAGATTGTTTGAGGCAAGGAGTAGTGCGAGGAGGGAGTTCTGGGGCTTCCAGAGTGTCGCAGGCCAGCAGTTGTACGCCAGATGTCGCACTAGACAAACATATGAGAAACATACAAGATGAACTTTTGGAAATTGGGGTGATGCCTGACATGGCCCACAACATCAAAGAAAGTTCGCTTCTCGTTACATTGCAGCCTTATACACCTTAATTTTGATGTTTTCCTTGGGACAATCTAGATTGCAAAACTAAAATTTTCTGTTTAAATACGGTTAATTTAGATTTATGAAAACGTTCGGTTACCGTTTTAACCAAAAACTAAACATAAATACAAAAAAAATTCTCATTCTTGATTTATTCAATTGTCGAAAGTAATTTCAAACAAGGTTTTACAAATCCTTCACGGCATTACAATACATGAAATCACCTGATTTGGGCACTCAGGAACTTGCAGGTTAAATAACATACCATAAAACATCTTGAAGCAAAACTGAAGGAAATAAATTTAGCACTGAAGATGTCCACACAAAGATTATAAAGTTCCCACATCTCAGTAAACATAAAAAGAATACTGGGTGGTGAAAACCAGACTCGGGCGCCCTATTGGCCACACAAACAGGTGGAAGAAAAATTTTGGTAGCGTTCTAAATGTCCGAAATAGGTTGTAAAGAAAAAAACTACCGCCTGTGCATGTAAAATTTGCAACTCCTGTTAACACATCACTTAAGTTATAGGCTCTCTACATTTACTTCTTCCTTTTTTCCTTTTTCAAATTAACACACTGACCAAGGCTACACCCTAGTGGGGACATCCAGAGGACCAGGGTACAACTCTTTTATATATATATATATATATATATATATACACACACACACACACACACACACACACACGTGCATCACGTCCCTCTAGCTTGATCTTCACGTGTCTCGCGCATATTGGCTACACAATACACACACCACTCTTTAGAGACTAAATGAAACCCAAGCCTCTTCGTGATTGGGCGTCCAGCAAACCTAATTGTGCAATATACTCGCAAACAAGGAAATCTCAGCTTGTTGCTACCCGGCCAACCAGCCATAACTGGATAAAATCTTAGATAATGAATTAAATTTGCTCCTGGAATTGAATAATTACTGCAGATTTCGTTAAAATTAACACCTGCAAGTATATATGAAAATTAAAAATATAATACAAAATAGAAATAAATAGTACATTTATCTAGTATTCTCACAAAACATGAAAAACCTACAGTAATACAAGAGGACCGTCGGTGTGTTCCTATTTAAGACATTGGGTCCACAATTTGTGAATGATTAGTGAGACATTTCATGTAAAGAGCACTTGTATAAAGGACTGAGATTTTATTATTTAGATTTTATAACCTTTATGTATAAAGTAATTATTTGTTTTGTTTTCTATCAACTTATAACATACCGGTGACTTTTTTTCATTTAATAGTGATTAATCATTAGTATAATACCGACAAATTTAGGTTGAAGATAGTTGTAAATAAATTAGATTTGCTGTATTTCTTTTCTTTTCTTTTTTTTTAAATCAAAGCCATCCATCACTGAGTGTACCTTGCCTGAACTTATAACAATAATTATCAATGGTGAGCATTATGGATGGAGCAGTTACTTTTATAATGAAAATTTGCTGTTTCACATCATGAAAAAAATGTGAATCAACATGTATTTTGCAGAGAGAATTTTTAGTGTGTTTCCTTGGTTACTGACAATGGGTTACAATAAATTCAACAACTATATTGTACATCTACAAATTTTGTTCACATTTTGAGAAAAGCATTAAGCAAGAACATTCTTGCTCTATGGTTAATATTAGATGCTAGAAGGTAAGCTTACATAAGAAAACCTATCTGACTATTTACCGCAAAATGTCCCATGTACGTCACCTTTAGGTCAAAATTTAAAACCGAACGCAACTTGCCTTGGCACACAGCCGTAGCAGAGTCGCGCAGAAAATTGTGCCTGTTTCTTACACTGCCAGCACAATATTAAATAAAGACGGCTGTGAGTCTATGGACGAGAGACACATATCTCATGCCAAGGCACACTCTTCCTACCACTCCCACTACTAACCCTAAAGGTGACGTAATACATACACTGGGACAAGGTAAAATAGTCTCGGTCAATACTGAATTAAACTCAGATAATTCAAATAACTGCTAGGTTTATTTAGCTGAAATTACACGTTATCATTCATTACAAAATGGCGATTCAGGATTAAATGGCATTATTAACAATTTAAATAACATCAATCAAATACATACCACGCTGGTAAGTTAAAAGGGGCGTAGGTCAGCTCGCGCCCAAAACGGCACCACACAACAGAAAACGGATTAATTAGTAGAAACCAAAAGAACGCGAAAGCTAAAGGATTAAGAAAACTAAGAATCAAATCAAAACATACCAAACATTGCCAGTGGAAGTCACGGGTGCCGCGTCGGCCACGAGTTGATCCCTTGAACCATGCTGGTCGAGAAGCGGCGGTAGAGTGCCCCGAGGCAAGCGTCGGCGGCATGGACTAGCCGGCCAGGATGGGAAGGGTAAAGGGGGGAAGGCACGAAGACGGCCGAGGCCGCCCGTAGATATACGAACATCTAACGTCTGAAAGGAGAAGGGGACTAGCGAGTTCATTGGCGAGGCTCGTGGGCGCACAGTTCAAATCTTCTCAGAAACTAAAATGTTCAGGAACACATGATGAAACATAATAAGGGTGAGCTAGCCCAGCTCAAAATAAGATTTTTATCAAAGAACATTCGCTGTCCTGGCAAGCTTACATGGCAATGCATCTCTGCTCATTCCCACAAACAATGAACACGAAATATGGCTGGTCGCGACGTAGTAAGGTGTAGAGCAAACAACTCGTCCATTAGACAAGCTAATAAAATAATGGATAAAGTTGATGAAAGACTGAATATTCGTATTGAGAGGATGGGCTAAGTTATTGAAAGAAGAGGCCCTGTGAATGAAAATTTTGACAAGAAAATAAACAGCGTCAAATGTGATCTGATATCAAAACGTAAGTTTGCAGAGGAAGGAATGGTTATCATTTTTAGAACAGTTGGATGGAAGGCAACCAGAAGTCGACAGACACTAAATCAAAGAGACCAAAATAGAAATTGGTGCAGCCAGCACAGAAGCTGCAGGACAGACTCAGAAGTCCTGCAGGATGAGAAGGTAGGAACGAAGGTGATGAATATGATAGCCCCCTACATTGCTCAGACCCCATGGGGAGATTACTGTAACCAGTTTGAGAATGTCACTGCCCTTAATGGATTGTCAGAAGAGAAGTGAACAAAATACCTTAGAGGAAAAAATACCTTGCTGTGCTAAGAGGCCAGCAAGCAATTTGTAAGTGATCATGTCCCTCGTATGCTAAGTTTGGCATTTGTACCTTTGATAAATATTTCTGATACGTTAGTATGTTGATCCATGGTCTAGTCAGTGTGGTTTGTGTCTGTAGATATCAGAGACCTGACCAATTTGTATGTGAGTGTGATGAAGTCGGTAATCAGGCCAGTAGTTAACTTAATGAGTTTTACTTTTTCTGCATAATGAAATCAGTATTAAATTACTGGTGAAATTAATTTGTCAAGTTTTAATATAACTGTATACTGCAAAGATGTTAGCATGCAGCAAATGTAAACTAGGATGAGCTGCAACCCTGGGAAACTACACCTTAAAAGATGCTCAACCTATTTAAATCACATCCTTTCGCAAGTTACGCAGGCTGCGCTTGATGGTGGAAATGTTTAGTATCACGTTCACTACAAATGACAGCCAAGCATGAAACTGCTTCTTGCTTTATTTGTTGACACTAATTTGTATTTTTATCTGACCGTATAATAACGTTGAGCCTAGCTGTGAAGAGCTTGATTTCTCTGTTCATTTGTTTTGCCAGTGCAGTTAAATTTTTAAATAATTACCTGTTGGACTTGTGTCTCTACAGTTGAAAATTAACAGGTAATCTTAATTTAAGAAAAACCTTTTTTTTTTTCTGGAGGCAAATATTAGAATTTCTTGTGTGTATGCTGTTTGCACAGATAGTTAAGTAATCTTTTTTAAAATATGTACTTTATAATATTTTTTACTTTCAGGTATTTGAATGTGCAACACATACAGAAACAAAAACTTTCTGATGCAGAAATTATTTATGGTAATTTGTTGCAAGATGAGCCTGAACAGATGGAGATTGGTGAACTTGGTAAGTGTTGAAGATTTTGATAGCTGCACAAACAATTATAGACAGTAAGCAATGTGGTTTAACTAAACTGAAGTTGGTGTGAAACCCTAAGACTACATGACATACTTTCCTTGCTTTTGTATTTAAGGTATCTTTATCAGTTACATTAAAATTGCTTTATGATTGTTGCATGAGACAAGCTGTTGCTATTAATCTTCCTAACTCTAATCTCTTGCATCTTGAATGTCGGTAAGCCTCTGTGAATGAAAGAAATGCTATGTTAAAATTGTAATGTGATGTTGAATTAAATGTATCCTTAATAGTTCGGGCTATAATGTAAAAATATTCTCAGTTTTTCGTAATGTAACAGAAATTGTGTTATATTGATGTGTTACTGTCAAAATAGTATAATTAAGGGGTTTCTGAGCCAGAATTCAAGGCGTAATATGCTGGTGCCACCTTGCATTGTTCTGACTTCATGGCTCTTCAATGCCATTTTTTATTCTGATGATCTTTATGATCTTGTCAACATTTTAAAAAAGCTCTTGAAAATTGTTAACATTTAATATGTTTAAAAAAGTTGAATTTAAGAAGTCCCAAAAATGTTTTCAAATAAAAATAATAAACATGTTGTGAATGATACCTGCTGCAGTATCTGGTGCTTCAATTTAGGTTTGTTATAATAAAAGTTTTGCTTGTTTTTACTCTTAAATTTTAAATTTGGGATCACGTGTTAGGGTGAAATGTACTTATTTGCCCGGATTTTCTTCTGTGGGCAATTTCAAATGAACATCTGGACTCTTACTTTTTGTTGCATGTACAGAAAGCAAGGTGTTTTTCTGTAATGAAATGTCCTCGAATTCAATACAATTTTTCTCTTTGAATATTTCCTCAACTCACACGTTCACGTTTATAAAGATTAATGCAAAGTTGATGTAGTGTAAATTTCTTTTTTTTTTATGTGTTTCTACGGTTTTACTACAGTTTGCTTTTGAATCAATAACAAGGTTAAGTAGCTTGTGCAGGTGCTTTTGTACTTGCAGATTCAGCAGGCTTGTTTAAGCTGTGCAATAAATTAATATATTTATATATTTTCCAGCTAAGTGGAGAGTAGTTATAGGTAAATAAATGTTAAAATGTGTATGCATACATTGCTTTCAGTGCAGTTTTTCTTGCATTGGCAACTATCTTTGATTTTTTTGTACCGTGCAAATATTTATTACTTATGCGGATGATGACACGACTAACCAGAACCCTTCGTTCATTACGACATTGGAATATTGCAATTTGAAGCTGTTTTTAGTATTTTCTGCAAGTTGATTAATTTTCCTTCAATGCTGTTTGTATTTTAAGCAGGCTGAGGCCCCATGTAATAGAACAGTACCTTGAAGCACGTGGACATATAGTGTGACAATACGAATGTGTTTCCTGTATTAATCACACTCTGTATAACATTTTATTATCTAACCATTATTAACTACAGATATTCATCATAATTCTTCCTTAATTGTTGTTTATGGCATAATGTGTTTTTCATTGTAGTAATATGTGTACATGGTGCATTTCCTATGCAAAGGTGCTGGAGAGTACCTTACTTCCAGGAAATGACTTTAGTCGGCTTTGTGGTGTGAGTCAAGGCAACTAATTACATCAACGCTTCGGGTCCTTCATCTGTTTTGGCAAATCATTTTAGCAACAATAGCATCTTAAATAACACAGAATGTTTTAGTGTTAATTGACACAGTGACTGCCCAACTCCTGTCAACAGTCATTTCACCTAGGGGCTTTACTACGTACATAACTTGTACACCGACCACTTCTCATTTTCTTTGCCATATAGTCTTTTGGAAGAGCCAAATTTCCGAGCCCGTGTAACGGATATTATCGTCTGTGTTTCCCAGTATTCTATAGTATGGTTGCGCCTAAAACTTCTAGAATTTTCCCTGCAAGTGAATATTTATTTCGTCGCCTCACAATGAACATATGTAGATCTGTGTAATATGGCTTTTGGAGCAGCCATTAATATCCCTCGGAGTGGGAAGGATTAAACCTCCAAAACCAGATTATTTTTAGCAAAGCTCTATTCTGACCATTGGCACACAATCCTGAGTCTTCTACTAAAGTTTCACCACCACCCAGCTAGCCAGGCAACTTGTTCATAAGCATTCCCCTGATTTTTCTTTCGTAATTTACTGTCACATTACATCCTTAATACCTTAATTTTCATGTTCCAGGTTACACAGAACAGTCTCACCCCCCTGGCCACCCATCTTGTCAGTTTTGCCCAATGTGTGTGGCTGAATGCTATGCACTAACATTTGGTCCTTTTACATGCCCTGAAATGGCACTAGGTCTTGGTATAGATACACGGTGGAAAGGGGGAAGGAGTTGAGCAGGGCTTGTTCTTGAGGAACCATCCCAGCATTTGCCTGGAGTGATTTCAGGAAACCCTGTAAAATCTAAATTGAGATGGTCGGAGTCAGGGTCCTCCCTAATCTGAGGTGAGTATTTTACCACTGCTCCACCTTGCTTGGTTTATTGAACTTGACAAGTGCTTCCATGATTGCATCAGTGTGAGGTATAATTGAAAGATAGCTACCATTGTTACATTGATGCTGAGGTTGTGTGGAAAGTCGGCCATTTTTAGGTGCGCAATCTGCCAGATCTCCCACGGTTTAGCTACCTAGAAGGGTCAAACAATTGATGCGCACAGCTGGTGCCACTCATCCAATGGTTGCATCATCCTCTGCGTGTATATGCATGAGGAGCTGCATAAGGCTGCTTCCGTTCCTACCTCAGGTTGCAAGTAGGGGGAAAGTTCCCCTGCCTGGTTGCCACCCCATACTACCATCACTGAGCTGAGTACCCTTTTCCAGGCAAAGAGAATGACTGCTGTGCTGGGTTGCTGAACTTGGACATGTCAGCAGTTGATCACCTGCAATGTAATTACACCCATTTTATATTTTCACATTTTCATGTCATACTCTGTGCAAATAAACATAAATTGTGGACTCTCAACCTTCGACCATGGATGCAACTCATCTGGAAAGTTTATTCAGCTAGAAGTGATGTACCGTGTGTATCACAAAATGTCGTAAGTGAACAAGGGTGAGGCATTTTTGCAATACATCGGCATATCAGTATTGACTTGATTGCTTATGCCTTGTAGAATTGCACAATGTGTGCATCCAGGACTCCTGTGAGTGGCAAATCTGCATTTGCCACTTACAATTCTGTCCAATTCAACCAGTTGAAACTGCTGATTTAATGTAATTAATAGAAGAGATTACACTTCACTTTCAGTGGCTAAAGCACTTCCACTCTCAAGAATTCAACATACGTAAATAGCAAATTAAATTACGTTTACAGAAGAGACTGAACTTCTTGTCAACAGTTCAGTTCCTGGTGTTTTTCCAACACCTATTTCATCGCAGTGTATCACATCAAGCGTGGATTTACTAGACACCAGTGAATGTATGTCAGTCACTATGCCAGCAGTTCAATGCTTAATCTGGCACATCCTGGTGTTTAAAGTTGTGACACTGCCTCAACAATTATATAATGTAATTCTAAAATTCTGCTGCATAACCAACATGCAGTCACTCAAGCTGCAAGAGACACCCTGTGAGTATACAGAATAAATATTTGACATCTTGGTGTCACGTGTTGGGAAGACGACTGCAGAACAATCTGTTATGTCACCAAAAAACAAACATGCCTAGATCTCTACCTACAAATTGATGATGTCACAGTGAGGAGTAAGACACACTGACAGAAAGCCCACTAGCAGTCTTTCAGTCTCTCAGAAAATTAATTTGCTGTCACCTTCCTTTCCAGTGGCACCCACAACAGTTTTGCAGCTTTCAATGGTCAACATTCATCTTCCTCTGGTACTGCCCCTGCTCAGGAAAAAGGTACGGAAACTACAATGCATGTAAGGGAAAACACTTGGAAAAATTTTTGCCTGAAAAAAAAATTGAACTGGCAGTTTCTAATCAGATGATTTAGTGACACAACTGCTGCTCATGAGAAAGTCAGCTGATCTGCTTAAATTTTTGTTAGCTACACGAGCCACCAGAGCAACAACATGAAAAAAAAATTCCCAGCATTCTGACTCTACAAGACTAAAATATTCTTTTGTGACCCAGAAAAGCATCAAACTGAGGACCGTCTATTGCAGATTTCAGCACTGTTTCTGCAAGTGTCCATTTCACAGCTCACAACTTTAGCTACATGAGATGCAGCCAAGGATACTCAGGTCCAGAAAATGAACTGAGGACCTGCATAACATCTAGATAAGATTGGTCCCAGGATTTGATGATTGACATAAGGTCATTCACATCATATGTGTGTCTTACTATGGCTAAAATGTTTTCGTTATGTCAGTGTACCCAAATGTACAATGTGAGTGAACGTAAAATGTAAACAAAGCCACATGATCATCCAGCTATCAACACAGTTTGAACTAGATGTGCCATGTGTAGGGATGCCAACATCTATGGATTCTTCGTAGTTTCTACGTAAAATAGCTGTAAATGACGAGATTTCTGGATGGTGTACATCATACTACGGATGCGTGGCAATGTAACTATTGCTATTTTTTCCATTCAGTAAATTTTGTGTCGATAGACATGAAGCCTTATTCTGAGAGTCATGTTCTTTATTTTATGCATTTGTAAGTTATTTTGCGTTCATTGGTTGATGAAGAATGCATACTACAGACTGGACGCCAGGCGGAGACATTTATTGCGTTCTTTGTTTCGTGGCTTATCCGTCCCGCCCACATGCATGTGTGTGTGTTTAGGACACCTCACGTGTTGTCTGGACTTCCTACAGCATTGCCACTAAAACAATGGTAGACAGGCGTACCCATTTTTCAGTACTTGTAGCGGGAGTTTTCAGGCTGTTCTGTTACATATGTACCAGTGTTATGAGGTATGCGTACCATATTTACAAAGCGACCAACTAACTTCCACTTTTGCTGCGTATTTCAGTTTGATGCGGAAGCAATGTCATATACATTGAGTTGTAGCTTATGGTACCAGTAGTAATATTGAATAGTGGTTATTAGAGTAAAATAACAATCATATAAAGTGATGTAAATATTCACACATTATTACTTTAATGGATGAACCATGTCGTGTAATACATGACCACGAAAAGACAAAAGATTGTAGTGTTTTTGTATGCAGACAGTTTCTGTAATCATTTTAGACCCTCTTCATGGTGGAAATGGCTCTTTCAGATTTGGCATTGGAAACGGGAAACTTTCTTAATGTGTTTAAAATATGACAAAGATTTGGGAAATTACTGCTGTATGCCTTGCACACACTGTTTCAAAGTTCATTCCCTGACAAATGCCTCAATTTATAATGCCAGAACACTTTGAAGTCAGCCCAGTCATTACAGAAACCTTCTTCAGTACTGCAGTGTTTCTGTAAGAGTTGCTGGTAATACTGTGCCAATAATTTAATTTCCTCAGCGTAAAAACGTCAAAGTTTGTCTTCATCAGTAGGCCATATTTTCACTTCCAAAATTTTCAATGCAGCACTTACAATGTTTGACCTACGCAAATCTGAAAATCTATTATATAGACGACATTGTGCAGCTATGCGAGAATATCAGTATAGCTGATTTTGAATGCATCTACTGATGATACATTAGTCAGTTTGATTCCTTGGTAACAGGCCTGCATCATCTTCATTTGAACTCGATATTAACTTGCCAAAGGTGTCAGAATAAGAACCGTTTTTCATGCTGGTAAGTACAGAGTACAGCTGCTTCACAACAGTCATTGCATACATCATATCAACAGAACCCCCTTGCAGTGAGAGTGACAAATTGGAAAAATTAGTCAAAACATATTGAAAACACAGCCCATACAACAAATTTGGCAGTCTAAGAATGTGAACTAGACCAGCTAGTTTTGCTGACATCTGATAATTCTCTGTGGCACATGTTTCTAACTGTTGCACAATGACACCGTAGTTAGTGAGAAGTAACTCAAGTGACTATTTTGTGTAAGTCACCCTTCTGACCCCTTGTACTCAGGCAGTAGGCACAGAGGTTATATTTTCTCCCAAAATCAAAGTTAGTTCTCAAAACTCGTGCAGGTGTTTTGGGCTCTTGCTGTAAAATTCATGAATGTTGCTTAGCAGTACAAAAATATCTGCTAAATATGTTGACTGAACATAGTCTTTAACACTAAACTCAAGATGATTGTTGAGGCAGTGAATAAATAGTAAGTAGCCAGGGGCAAACCTCCTTCAGTTCTGCAGCAACCCATGTTTGTGTCCCAAATGTACAGATGCCCCATCAGCCAAGAAACCCACCAACTTATTTTCAATTTCAGATATGCCAAAGTAAGCCAACATTTTTCCAAGCGCACCAATAATGCCTTTTGCTGTCCCATCTTCCAAATCAATTATTTGTAGAAATTTGCATTGGACATCAGCCATACTGTCTTCATAGATAATTTAATTTCCTTTTCAGTGACACTTACATCTGTAGAACCACCGCAAAAAATACTGAAATAGTTGACACTTTTCAATTCCTCTTCCAATCTACCTTCAATATCTTCTGCAATGCATATGATAAGCTCTTGAAATTTCACAGCAGTGTTGTAGGTTTCACCAATGTCCACACCATGACGTTTTTCAAGTTAGGCAAACTTAGGAAATTGGTTAAACGCTATTTCTTCTTTGGCTAGCACATATGCAATGTCAACAAGTTTGCAAACATGTTTTTTAGTATCGTCACTTACAGACATTGATTTGCCTATGGGGTTTTAGTAAAAAAACTCTTTAACGATTTTGGTTTATTGCCATTATTGGCAGTATGTGTATGCATGTCAGATTTGGAATGTTTGATGCCGTTATCTTTTTTTAAGCTGGCACCATTCATTCCAAGTATAAAGAAGAATTTAAGTTTCATAATCCCCGTAGCATATCTTGGTTTCCACGGCACAAACTACAGTACACCATCTCAACAAAATTATCTCTTGAGTCACATTGCAGCCACAGATTCCAAGGATCAAGCTCAGATTTCCACTTTTTGAAAGTGCTCACTCTTACACCGACAGTAGTATTTGCAGCCATTTTTATGCACAACCTAGGCTACCCCCACATTACAACAAAAAAAGTATTTATTTTTAGCTTTTTTGAAATGCAAACCACTAATTATCTGCACAAATCCACACCGCAGGTACTAAATCACGAATAAATCAGCAAGCTATTATAAGTATTTGACTACTAGACCGGTATATTTATTCACGTTTATACCACATCAAAATTAGTTGTTTACTTCCAGTGTAACCCGTGCGAAGATAATTGCCTCGCCTATAGTTTCATTATAGTGGTGATTCTGTGCATGCTTTTACATACAGACAAACTGTTTCAAGCATTATTTATACTTGGTAAATACAAATTATTATGAATATTTCCTATTACTGTTATTGTATATATTATTGGCGCACTGTATTTATAATGATGGTAGGGTAAAATTTCAAGAGGAGTACATATTCGTGGGGTAAAAAAAATCACTTTCACAAAATTTGTGGTTTGTTCTGAAAGATGCCTCTAGTTTGCACAAGGTAAAAAAGTATCAATGGGTCACTTAAATGATTACCCGCCATTGGAAAAACTACCCTATAGTATTGCCAATTGATTATTAAAAATCAGTATTTTAAATTAACAAACATTGATGCAGTAAACGTAAAAACATAATATAATGTAGTGTATTCACCCAATGGAAAATCAGCTATAATGTTGAAATTAGTATGTGAGTGAATAATTTAATATAACTTTATTGAAATTAAAGTACTACACAGATATTAAGATGTGTTTTGAATGTAATGTGTTCAATTTGTGAGAATAAAATTAAATGTTATTAATAAAAGTGGCGATAGTTATTTCATTAAGCAAAATTGATATTATCAAAATGAAAGTTAAGATAAACAAATTACATCACCAGACACCCTTACGTAGTTGCTGCTTCATGTTTACAGTGGCTGCAGTTATGTAGAGGCTAGATAGCAAACTGGGTGTAATTTCTGAATAGCCTTGTGGCCCTATTCACCTTAGCAATAACTAAATATTCCATTCTCAATACGTATCGGTGATACTGGGACAGCAAGATATATAGGCTCCTGTCTGAACATACTGACAGGAGGTTGTTTATTCTGTAGCACATTTTCTCTGCAGGGAACTTTCTCTATATCGGAAAGTAAAATAAAGTAAACGGCCATTACACTTCAATCCAGTTTATTAATCTGTCTTAACGTGCGGTACAATCATTACAAAGATTTTACGTTAAGCTAACAAATCCAGACCGATGGGACAAATAGGGTAGTCAAGCTGCACAAACTGACAGTGTGTATGAGCTCTTTCAAATATATTAAACTTTTATGTAAAACTATTTGTAGGAACGGTAAGCAGACATAGTGCTCTCTCAAAATAAATGGAACTATTAGCCGTCCTGTAATGTTGACACTGGCAAACGCAAATCTAAGTGTAACATGAAATCTATCCTTATGGTATTTCTTACATGATAGCAAGCGGCTCACAATTATTGCGGCTCACAATTATTATAATTATTAAAGTTGCAATCATTCATCCAATGATATATGTTACCCTCTCCACCGACCGGGTTACAACACATCACTCCCGAAGCTATGTGCTGACAAAACAAGAAAAGAATGGCCAGCGGCGTGCTCACCACTTCAACTTAAATATTCCGGCCACACCGCGTCCACCAGCGCGATCCGCGCCGGTACAGCCACGTCACGGATCTTCCCGGGGAGGGGCAAGTATCCATTTGAACCTCTTCAGCCATCAGGCCCAAAAATAAAGACTAATAAATACCAGAATGTCCAACATACGTGGCAGGCGCCACAGCCTCACAGGCAGATTTTCTGCATGTGGATTTGTGGCTAATAAATAAAGATGGCCTGGGAGGGGGGTCCTTTTGTGTGCCAGTGTTTTCTGTTCAAGTATCACTCCATGCTTACATTATTCACCTTAAGTGGAGGTGAGTGTGAGGGTTTTACTGCCTTTTAACAACGAGGTATTAATAATTGATGAGGGTGACATGAGAAAAAGGACAACAAAACAAACATTCCCGGGTCCCAATGCGAACCGGGGACCCCTCGCACCGCAGACCAGCGCTTTACAGACTGTGCTACGGGGGCCGGCACCTTCATCGACTTGTATGACATTGCTGTTAAGAGCGGCACAAATAGCTCCATTATTTTCCTTTCCTTCGGATCAAGACCTTGCCTTGTTTCTAGTAACTGTGACCAATATTATGTTCATTTATTGTTCTTTCTTCATTTCTTAATATTTTCAATTAAGTGAAAGAGAGCAATTGTTAAATGCTCTTATTCATTCTGTCAACTGTCTATTAAAGTTTCAGAGTGTGTATTTATCTGACATTTACCCTCACCCTATCCTGCGCTTAGCATTTGACACCTCAACAAAACATTGTCTTTTGTAGTCGAGAATTACACCCAGTTCGCTATGATGGGAGGAGAACACTCTAGCCTCTACATTACCACGGGCACTGTAAATATGAAGCAGCAACTACATAAGGGTGTCTGGTGTTGCAATTCATTTATCTTAAATTTCCATTTCGAGAATATCAATTTTCCTTGTTGAAATAAGTGACCATTACTACTTTTATTAATAACATTTTATTTTATCCTCGCAAAATACACATATTACAATCAAAATACATTTTAATAATTTCAAACACTGTAATATTTTTATTTCAATAAAGTTACGTTTAATTATTTACTCATATGCTATATCCATTCCTAGGTTGCAGCTTGTGTCACTCCATGTTTTCGTGCACTTGAACAGCATTGGCTGTGTGTGTAACAAGATGCCGTGCCGCTTCCACGTGTTTGGTGAGCTATCAGCTGTCAATGTAATCCCTCTACGAAGTGACGTCAGACGCCTATGCTAAAATCATCCCATGGAAACAGTGCGCGTGGACCGAAAACCTTGTCAACATCAACAATCCCCTTGCTGCCTCATTGTACCATAATATTTTTCCATCCTATAATATTTATTTTTATTTACCTTAAAAAATTTATTTGCAAAAATTATGCATTTAAGAGGAAAGCTTTACACCTGGAATGTCAAAACATTCCACGTTGTATTAAATATATTTGCAAGGTACACAATGGGGATATTTCTTATTTTTAAAGTTTATCTTTATTTAAAAGTACGTTTAATTTAATGAATAACGGTACCACACTTTCTTAATTTGTTTCCGTATAGTAAAAGAAAAACGTAGATTAAAAAATGTGTTTTTATTGTAGCTCAGTAGAAACGAGTGCCGCCATGCTGATGTCCCTGTGATGTCATTTGACTTGTTATTGCATGTCTGTTTATTCTTAACTTTACAGCAACTTATGTTTAGTTCGTGAAATTGCATTAAATCCAGTTGTGTGTGATAATAATGGGTATGGAAATGGATGGGATTCAGAATAGATATAAGTGTCTACAGTAGCTCCTCTGTGCAGCAATACAATTAAATTTTCTCCAAATATAATATTTACTGCAGCGCTGTGTGACAATGCGAGATGGACTGCATTGTCTCTAAAAAAATATAATCTGAAATAGTCTGCTTTTAGCGAGGAAAGTATAGTTTATGTACGTAATGGTTATTTTCTGCATATTGTGTACTGTATGACATGGTACGCACAAAATAAATAAGTTCTTTTAAGTTTAAAATTTGCTACGAAATCTCGTCATCTGTTCAATTTATTGTCTTTTTGCTGTTCCACTGCATGGCTGCTCCACCATAAAACGGCTTAGCCGGACAATAAGCAAGTTCAAAGGACCTGTGATTAGCTGATAATTTGAGAGGTGGGCGGGGTTTTGAGAAATGTGTCAATAGATTGCAGCACTGTTACTGTAGGTTTTGCAGTCGCTTACACGTAACATAATAATTACACATAATGTAGTAATAATTGAGAAGAAAAATTTCTTTTTAATAGATCAATTAATCTGTTCTACAATTTTCCCAACTCACACATCGAAAAACTGGATCAAAACAGTCTGTAAGAGCCAGCAGGTTTGCTTAAACACATTCAAACATTTAGCTCAGTAGGTTACTTTTTGGATGCATTGACCTTCGTACGGCTGACTTTAAAACAAGATTTATCATTCTTATATGATATGATGCAATAAAATGGATTCATATTAAGTTGTCATCACTCCAGAATTTTATTTAAACTGACGTGGACTTGAACCTACCTCTAAAATGTCGCAATGTGTGAGAGTTACCTTTCTGTCTTCACTCCTCTCAACTTGCTCAGTACCAGTAAAATCTTCATTATTAACGAAGAAAATCTTCACCTGTAACGGTGCATGCATTGACAACGAATAAATTTTATGCGTTAGCTTTTAGGTAATCGGGTCCATTAAATTTGCCGAGTTTTTTAAGTAGGTGTAAGATTACAAAACGTACTATAATGCCTTGCGGGCGGGCGGCTAACGAAAACGACGTCCAATTTCATCATACAAATGTTATCCAATAAGAACGTGTTTTCAATGTTTATGGCAGCATTTGAAAATATGACATTTTCAAATCTCAATAACTTGAAAATTAAAATATGCATGGAATTATTATTTTATGTGGTTATTTATGGTGCGAAAATATTTAGGAAGAATCATGTAAATATCAAATAGTTTCTCTAGGTAATACCCCCATTGCACCTTATGTAATTAAATACATTAAGACACTCACCTAAACATTATCAGAAAATGGCTCAACACCCTCCATATCGCCATCTGATGAACTGGCTTCGAGATTTTCATCTAAATAATAAACTAATCGTCCTTCAGTCATATACTTTTTAGCTGAACAAAGGTACTCACGACCTCACAAAGAAATATCTTCCCTACCAATTAAAAAGGAATTCCTGCAGCGTTTCTCAAACTTGAAATTCAAATGCTTTAAGAATTTTCAAAATGTTGAGCGCTTAAATTATGGCAGATCGTTTACTGCGTATAACACTTTGTCGATGTTTGGGAGCTCATCGCTTATGAAAAACTAATGCACCGTACTCCTAACAGCATCGTTCACAAATTTATCACATTTTTCACTAATATTTTTACATACACGTTTCTTGTTCGGGGTGCTGAATACACCCTTCACTCATATCTCCTTTCTTGCTTTAAAAATGCCTCATTCTGAAACGCCAGCCTCTTCTGCAACTAGCTTAACTACATCCCGTACTAATAATATTGGAAACTCTTTACACTTTGTGTTAAGTCCATTGATTAACACTACCTCTTTTCTGCTTAATAAAGGCTTTCCTTGGTTGTGATTTACGGTACGCGGAGGCGACACTCCAGCCCGACCTGCCGTGTCTGCCATCTTGCAGAGTACTGATCTCTTGAGATGGTTTTACCCTGTAACGATAACAGATAAACGTGCTTCCAAATCACAAGCACATACGCTCTTTCATGAGCACAGAGTGATATTATATTGCAGAGGATTAAATCGTCAACTGAATGTTTAAGGCCATGCCTGGTAGTTTTGCAGTGATTTCGAAAATAATTTTTCCAAAATGAACTAATATCTCTATCACAAAATTGCTACATTGTTTTGTCACTAATACATCAAAGTTTCTATCTGAATTTTTCCGTTGCAATGAACACAATTGATTTTTAGATTCTTGCACCCAAAGTATCACATATTTTAGCATGAAAATGAGCCAAAATGGCACAAAATATTTTTTTTTTACTGGCAAACTACTCATTTTTTTAAAAGCCTACGTATAATTGTGCATAATATGACTTCACACGCTCTCAATTTTTTTCAACCCATTTGGTTGAAAACTTTTTGAGTTTTTTGCACCAACGTGAAAAAAACTACCGGGCATGGCCTTAAATCACTACGTCTGAACTATAACATAGCACTATAGCATCAGATCTATTTCCTGCTGCAACAACACTGTTAAATAACCAGACTGAAATCTAGCCAGTGACAATGTTTATTTCTGCTGCAACCTTGGAATGGTTAAATTATAGTTTCAACCTTATAGCTGATTTTCCATTGTGTGAATCTTCTGCATTACGTTATGTTTTTACATTTACTACATCAACTTTGTTAAATTTAAAATACTGGTTTTTAATAATCAATTGGCCATACTATGGGGTAGTTTTTCCAATTATGGGTGATCATTTAAGTGACTCATTGATTTTTTTTACCTTGTGCGAACTGGAGGCATCTTTCAGAACCAGAGACAACTTTTGTTAAAGTGATTTTTTTATCCCACAAAGCTGTACTCTCAGTGACGTGAAATGTGTTTTTAAATGTTACATCTTTAATTACCCTTGGTATGTACACATTTTGATCCACATGGACCATTACTTTTTTGCCACCATCAGTAAACGCTTAGCTTAGGGTGGAGCACAGCCAAATTTTCTTAAAATATTCATAACCTTTAGACGGTTGTGAATCAGATTATTTAAGTTTGGTTTATTTGGTAGGTCTTGGACCCCTCTGCCACCCGCCTATTAATTGATGTCTATTCCCAGAACATCCTGTATATATGAATTTTTTTGCAAATTTTATTTATTTTCAAGAAATTTTTTTGTCAAGATGCAGTATTTATAAATTTCAAGTAATAAAATAAGGGATTTTCATATCCTGTAGATTCAGGGTGATTTTGGGTTAAAAATACAAGATGATCCAAGGATTTTACTTTTGAAATGAGTTGCAAATTACAGCTATTTGGACATTAGTGCAAAATAAGCCTGGTAATTGAAACATCTAAATATTTTATTCTTCTTGCATGTTTGGTTAATTTATTTCAGTTTGTTTTCCAGCACTGTGGATGAACTTTGTTTTTAAAGTCACTAGGAATTTAGTCATAATGTTAAGAGAATCTTAGCTGTGTTAGATTCCCAGGTCTAAAAGAGTTCACATGTTTGGCATTTATATTTGATGTTGTGTGTATTGAAGTTATTTTTTCTAGCAATGAATATATTGTGATACTATTAATATTTACATTAAATTATTAACTGTAATTATTTAACTTATTATATTCAGTTGTGTCTTAGATGTGACAATTTTTTTTAGGTCTGGAGATGTGGAAACAAAACATGATCACACCCCTGAAAGATATTTTAGTACACCTATTACTTAATGGTATTATCAATTTCCAAATGGGAGGTGACAACAACATAAAGCATGTTTATCGAGGAGTTGTTCAGTCATTTGTTTCTGTACAAGAATACAAAAAAAGGAACAACTTGAAGGTTAGTGGAATTCATTAATCAGTTGGGAAATAATTCCGGGTTTGTTGGTGTGTGTAGAATTTGTAACAAAAAAGTTAGACATTAATACTAACACAATACAGTTAATTTGAATCAGATGGCATAGATACTGAAACTTCTGTAAATATATATGACTGGAGACATAGCTTTTTCCAGAGTTGCTACACAATTTATTTACATTACAATAGTTCATATTCTTGTAATAAAAATTGTTTTGTTAGCAGCAGTTGCATAAAAAAAATAGTTTCTAAAGTTTTAAGAGGGGTAATGTGATAAATATAAAAGGCAGTCTGTTATTATTACTATAATCATTATTATTATTGTTGTTGATATCATTACAGTTTGTCAGTGTCAGGATGTAAGTTTAGGCAAACATGTTTATGTAATATTATATATATAATATAAATTATGAGAGTAAGCAAATTATTTTTGAATCATCACTGTGACGCACATTTAGATAGATTAAGTTAATGATAAAATGACTTTCATATTGTTTGGAAATTAATTGCAATGATAGTACATTGCACTATATTCAAAGCAGTCTTCCCCTTCAGTGACATATCTTTCTAATTATTCCAAAGATTTTTGATCATCTCCTTGAAAATAGGCAGTTTTTCCAAGAAGATACCATTGTGCAGTATACCTATTTTCAATCTTCCAGTCTTCTGCAATGTGACTTAGATGCAGAAACTTACATGGTAATCGGGTGGTGTAAATTTGGAGAATGAGTGTGGTTAATTGCTTCATATTGTAATGTACCGACTATTCTATGACAGTAAACACACAAACACATGCAAAGAGAGATTTTTAAATGTTGGTTGCAATGGGAGTTTACAGTTAGAATTTAATGGTTTGTGGACATATGCCATTGCTCATGTTTTGCTGATCAAACCTGTGTTGAGTGACAATTTACGAAAACAAACAAGAAAAAACTAATATAAAACACAAAAAAAATAGAAAAAAGCAATCCCAGAGGAATATTGTCATTTTTTTAAAAAATAATTGTTATATTAGGCAAAAAAGAATTCTAGAGACAGAATTCAGTCGGAAATCTACACAACACCCAGACACAAAAGACAGACACAAATACATAACCAGATTCCCAATATGAAAAAAGACGGAAATAGACAAATAAACAGTGAACAGTGGACAACAAACACAAGACGATAGACAACACAACACAAGTAAAAACCAACAAAAAAAAGCAACATTTCGGGGATAGAGCGCAATCCCCGAAATGTTGCATTTTATTTTGTTGGTTTTTACTTATGGATGAACTTATGGATGAAAGCATGCGGACCTAGATCCTCGTTTTCTCCGCCCGAGAGTTGTAGGCTGGCGAGACAAATTATCTCGGCATGCGCTCGCATCGATCGCAGCTTTGCTGCGAGGAAGTGTCCTTTATTATGAATGACGCTCATCAAAATCTCTTACCGTAAATTTTATTAAAATAAACGGGGCACTCGTTTTCATTTGTGACAAAAATGCAATTCCTTGAAACATCATACAACTCCACAGCTTACAGCTTAGCTTTCAAACGATTTTTGGCTACCAAAATTTTTGCACCCTCATATAAGACGAGTAGCAATTTTTGAGGGCCAAAAATATGTAAAAATTGTCGTCTTATATGCCGGCAAATACGGTATGTCTCTACATTCACATAGATAGACAATTTCCTTCCATTTGTTACACATCTCTACACGCATTTCTTGAAAACTGGACAGATAATATTGTGTAATAACAAGTCTGTCAAATAGGTAGGTCGAAAAATTTTCCATGTCATAGGCACTGGTAAAATGCTGTTGCAGTATATCTGTAAAATAGTAGTAAAATAATTATGCATGTTATACATGTTACCAATAGCTATGTAATTGCAGTGTAAATGCCTAAAGTATGAATTAACGTTTTACCTTGGCTGGAATATATAATTCCTTACAGTTATTTTTATGACACTTTTGGAGTCGTGCATCAAAATTTCACATACCTATGAAGTCTTCACACTGAAGTTGTATAGCTATGTAATAATGCACATCTGTTTAGCTATGTAATAATGCACATCTGTTTAGCTATGTAATAATGCACATCTGTTTAGTTTGCGTGTGCTGTTGGAATTACATCCTACAGTAATGAATTGGTTACCAAATTTCCTACGGCACCTCGGAGCATGCAAGTAGCCGTGTTTTAAACTTGAGATAGAACCAAGTTTTAATGATGAGATTTTTCCGTTTGATGTTAGTAGAGGCTGGTATTATCACAGGGAAAAGTGTCCTTAAAATGTAACCCCTACATGAAATAAATATGTGCAAGAATATAATATTTATTCTGAAGGTTATGAATTACTAATATGATTCATGAGTACAGGATTTAAACAATGCACAATGTGTGTGTTTAGTGTTGCCAACAAGTAGTATTTAATTTTTCTTATAAACGGTAAACACAGATTTTTTGTTTTATTTTTTATTTTATATACTTAAGCTGTCATCAAAATTTACCTACGTTTTCCCATGTTCTTACTGCTGGTTTCCAGTACAGTAAGTTGTCTATTTACATGTACTACTTTATGCTGTTCCAGATTAATGTCTCTACTGTTTGAGTACACACGTTTCAAGTTAAGTATTTGCTGATTCAGAATTATGTCATTTACAATGTTTCTGGTGCCTTTCTGGTTCTTGGTTTAATGAAAACACAATACTTAAGTCAAGGACTGTAGGTTGTTATATTTTATTTGTGTTTCGTAATGTAAGATGCACGTGCATCAATCTCTTACACACAGCTTTCCACACGTCCGCCCAACCACGTATGCTAATATGAAAAATCATTTTCCCTTTCCTGCAATGACACAGTAGTTTCTCCTTCTCCCTAGAACCCCACTTTGACACTTGCTGATTGTGATAACACTGGGCAGTATTTTAAACATGCGACTGTTACCTTTATTATGCTATAAACATGTTTTTGAATAATATCAGTACATCGCAATTTATGAGTTTTTGCTTTATGGCATGGCTTCCAATGGCAGAATTTATGTTCAAATCAAGTTGTCAAAAAAAGTAAAGAACAGTACACCTGTCACATTATCTATGAATATAAAGTTTTGTGACGTTTCAATACAGATGTGAGGGCTATTGACATAAGTTAAGTGTTAGAAGTTTTAATTCAATGTTTTGTAATTTAGATTTTAAGGCAATGCTCTCCTGTTGTAGCTAATTATATAATTAACAAAAATTTTGAGAGTTAATTTAGTAGTCGAAACTGTATAATTTCTACTTTTGAAAAAATAATCTGTCATGGCAAAAACTATTTTAAAGAAATCTTTTAAACAGATTTGTGGTATCTGCTCTCGTTTAAGCTCAAAATATAATTCTCCCAAAAACAGTAGGAACAGTGACGCATGGCCTTCAAGTGTTGTTACCGTGCACAAAATACTAAAACATCTTACAGTGAATTTAACCAGTGTTTAAGATACTTTTCTTTGTGTAAGTTGTAAGGTTTTGCTGTGACTTTGAATAGTGATATCCAGTACACACACACAAGCGAGGCAGTAATTATCTCTGCAATAGACACGCCTGTGTGCAACACTTACTGCCGCATCAGATCGTGATCTGAGTATTGGTGCTATTGACATCAGTCAAGTTTACAACACTACGGCTTGGATGGCATGAAATGTAAAAAAAAGGTGTTTTTAACAATTGAACAATAGCTGCTATTAATTGACAGATTAGATAGAGAGGCAGTGAAGAAGCATGTTAATGATTAAAGCATGGGTGTAGAAACTGTTAGCAATATAAAAAGCAACCGATACCAACTCCTTGATTTTGCTAAAAACTTTTACATTCTTGCAGATCCTACGAAATGAAAGCCTTTGAAAACTTGAACACACAGAGATTTAGATGTCACAATACTTATTTGGTTCAATAAAAAACGAGCGGGCGGGACACTCATTGCAGGCCTATGTGTATGGAGAAAGCAGTGTTCTATCATGAAGCTTTAGGCATAGAAACAGAGTTCAGTGCAGCCTCTGGATGGCTAACCAGATTTAAGCAGAGGTACAAAATCAGCGAAATTACTGTACAAGGAGAAAAACTAAGTGCTAAAGTAGCTGAACAGTTTGGTACTGAATTTCTAACATGGTCTGTGTGCGCGCGCACAGAGCAGTGAGTGATTTCCACCACTGGTGCTGTTTGCTGGGCAGCCAGCTGTCTTTTCGCCCTCCCTCCAGCCCTCTTTCGCAACATGAACTAGCCAGCATGCATGAGGTAATCAATTTTCATGCAAGGTCATGTCACGGTGAAAGACTTTCGAGATATGCATATATATATATATATATACTTTTTTTTATATAAATATGTTGCTTGTACACGCCACATTATTTCACTTTTTTTTATGAAAAGAAAAATGATTACAACAAACTCTTGCATAAATCTTTATAAAACGTGTCTGTGTATATTGTTTGTTAAATATTGCAGTTGTTTAAGGTGCCAACCTACTGGCCGTTTGTTTGAGTGAGGCACAGCGCCAAGGGCAATGTTGCCCAGGTCATCTGGTGCAGTATCACCTCTACCATAAGACATGTGCAGTGCCGAAATCATGTTTAGCGATTTAAATTAGATTTTGCATCGCTAATTGCGATGTAGCTACTATATTCGGTGTTCCTTTCTCACATTTTACGGTAGCTTTTGACGGCCACTGCACTGCCTGCCGATGTGGAAGAGACGTAACATTATACACACGTTGCCGTCTTCCTTGACCCTTGTCGATTTCAAATAAACACAGCTAAATAAGGAGCAGCTAGAGCGAGAGCGTGGGAATGAAGTGTTGACAGCGGACTCACACATTGCGTCTCACTACGCAGGAATTTAGCTGTCATTCTCGAGTTGCAAACCAATTACCTTTCTCGCAGCTACATTGCTTTGCCGGCTGCCGCCGCTCGTGACAAAAATATGTGACATTATCAGCACTCCTTATCAGTTATGACCGGCAGGCTGAAGAGTGTGGAACAGTAAGAAAAAAATCCTGCCTTAATTGCTTATACCGCTGCACGTCTCTACGGTCTCTGTTGAAAAGTAGTGAGTGAAGTGAATAGAAGTCTCCACGCAGTAAGCCATCTTTATTCTTAGTGCAGTGATGAAGTAGAAAAGTCGGCAGTACTTAGAGTGTTTTAAAAATGGCAAGTAGTTCTACCGGCGTGCGGTATATTACTGTTAAGAAATGGAAACATGAACTCGATCCACAAAATATGTGGCTCAAATGTGAAGAAAGTGCAGGAAATGTGAATCCGTGTATTGTGAATTGTGCCGTAAAATTGTAACTTCACTTCGTGATTCGCGGAACTATAACACAGCATTTATAAAGGATGTTAAAGACTCGGCTCTAAAAAAGGACGACTGTGTTAAACATGCTAAATCAGAAATGCACAAGCATGCTTGGAACATTCTTAATAAACCTGCTTCAATTCAAGAATTCTTTGTCAAAACACATGTAGGCAAAGCCATGGCATCTGTTAGTGGTGAAACAAAAGATTGGATAGAAAAACTTGTAGACATTGCTTGTATCTTAGCTCAAGAAGAAATAGCATTTAATACATTTCTGAAACTATTCGAACTAGAAAAACGCCATGGTGTTGAAATTGGCGAAACACATGCTACAGTACCAAAGTGCAAAGAATTCACATCTTGCATTGCAACCACTTTGAAAAATAAATTGATAAATGACTTGGCAAATGCTGATTATTTAACTATTTATTGTGATGGCTCCACTGATGTCAGTGTTACCAAAAAAGAAATAGTTTTTGTGATGTTCATCGACCAAGATACTTGTGCTGTCGAGTTCAAATATTTGAAAATCACTGATTTACCCAAATGCTCTGCTTCTGCAATTTTCACCAGTTTGAAAGAAATCTTGACTGAATTTGGTGTCACAAATTTTGAGGGGAGGTGGGAAACTTGTTGGTTTTCTGGCTGACGGTGCGGCTGTAAATTTTGGACATATACATAGTGTTTCTGCTGAACTTAAAAAACTCTGTCCGTGGCTGTTGGCAATCCATTGCCTAAGTCATCGCCTCGAGCTAAGTGTAAAAAACTACATACAGTCAACCTATCTCACCAATGTATTCAAAATTCTAGGTGAAGTCCACGAGTTCTATTCGAAAAGTCCTAGTCGCATCCATAAGTTTCAAGAGCTAGCTATGGTTTTGGATGAAGAAAACGCCACTTCTGTCCCAACTAGTCGAGTACATGGTGTGAGGTGGGTTTCACATAAAAATAAATGTCTTAGTAAGGAACTTTTACGTTATTGTGAGTCAGTTGGAAAATTGGGCAACAGGAAATAATTCCTCAGGCTGCAAAACTGTCTGGTATATTAAGAACAATGAAAAGTGCAAAATTTGTAGCATGGGTATTGTTTTTAAGGACATTTTAAACCTTTTGTCAAAACTCTCACTAGTGTTTCAGTCTGATAACATCGACATGTTGTATGCTGTGACGATTTTGAAACAACTTTATTCATTACTAGCCAGTGTGAAAGATGGCCATTTCGGTGAAGCTTTGAGTGGACTTCTCAAGCCTGATGTGGAAATGGAAGAAGCTGGTGGCCTCACTTACCAGGGAATTTCTTTGTCACATTGCTCTTCAATTGAGATATTTAAGGAAAATTATAATGATGTTCTTACTCAGCTGCAGGATGTAGTGTACAAGAAATTTTCTGATCTACATGAGAATGATCTCATAAGACATGGAATGTAAATTTTACATGATAAGATGTGGCCCACTGACGAAACGAACCTACACATTTATGGAGATGGCGAAATCAATTTTTTGTGCACACATTAAAAAGAAGTGCTGGAACCGAAAGGTGTAACACCTGATGGTGTATGTGAAGATTGGCTAGACCTCAAAAACATTTTGGTTATCTAACTTGAGGCACATAACTGGAAATGAATTTTGGACACTGATTTGTAAAAACTACAAACAACATTTTCCAAATTTGGTGCACATCATAAGCATTCTGAGACTCTTTCCTGTCTCAAATGCAAAGGTAGAGAGGGCTTTTTCTACCTTGAAGAGAGTTAAAAGTGATTACCGGAACAGGCTGAAGACCTGAAACTCTCGATAACTTAATGAAAATTTCTATCGAAGGTCCAGAGTTCGAAAACTTATCTTCTAAAGAAGCGACTGAATTGTTTTTTAACGAAAAATCCCGTCATCCAAATACAACTCCATATGGACCACGCCCAGGCACATCAAATGAGTAATGTACTATAAGGTTGTGGAGTGTGGACTGTGGACTTGATGACAGTGTCTGTCTTAAGAGAGAGAAAATTTATCTTTGAGTGCCAGCTGACAGTTCTGTAAGTTTAACCTGTCTACAATATCAAAATGTGTCTGTGACTTGTATTTTTATTTTATATAGTTTATGTTTCTATTATTTAATAGGTATTTTATGGTTTAAAGATTAATGATGCTACATACTAGTAAAAATAACTTTTGTTATGCATGTGCAAAAAAGTAAATTAAACACTCGCCTGACACTTTCAGTGGTGACCCCACATTTTTATTGGTGGAAAGGTTTGAGCTAAGGCCTTTGCATATTTCTAGAATTGTTTCACACAAATCATATGAATAGTTTTTCATATACAACATGTGGAAAAAGCTGCTTTTAGCAATTTTGAGGGGCTCCAAAATTATTTTTCTAATCAATGTGATACTTTGAAACAACCCTTCAGTCATTGTTTGAAGTTTATTTTCTTTTCATACTTGACACAATGGGCATATGAGTAATAGTTTGGTAAAAAAAGTATTTGCAAACACACTGCAACACTTTTTAAATTGCATGGTAGGTGAGGCTGTTAATATGCTAATGCTGCTGGTTAAATTAACTTAGTTATAAAACTGGTAAGTATTGGACTTGTTTTCTATGCTGTCATTTCACCATTCATCAGTGATAAACTTGTACAGTGCAGTAGTATGTGTGCTGCCAGCCAACCGACTGATGGGTTTGGCTGTAGGCCATGGGTTGCAGGTTTGATTCAATGTAAGTCATTTCAGTTTGTGTCAGAGTTTTCAAGAATATAACACGTATGCAAATTGAGGACTTATCTGTACTCTTTTTTACAGTTGAAAAAACATTTACTGATGCTGGTTGTGTATACAGTATGTCCAGGAAAAGCTTTGTAATAAGCACGCCACTCAAATCCTGAGCTGAATTTGAGACAAAAATGTTAGTGGCAAAATGTTATATGACAACATTTTTCACGCACAATGTGACAACATAACATGGAGAAAATCCCCTCTTGCGCTACACTTCCAGGTATCATTTTATGTATTTTATGTAAAGTTCACTTAGAATCATGTTTAGACTGCTTAGGATTTATGCCTGCATTCATGATTATATGATCAGAACAGTAGTAGTGAGATACATTAGACACCTGTGGAGTGAAAGAGGGGCTTACTCCATATGATTTTGCCACATTGTGCATATAAAATACACTCCTACAACATTTTGCCACTAACAATTTTATCTCCGAAAAAGTCCAGGATTCATGTGCTATGCTTATTATAAGGTATGTTTCTGGACATACTATATAGTAATGGTTACGTATGTTTCAGTTACAAATCTCATCACAAATTTTATTCATTGTAGTTTTTTGTTAATGTATCATTATTTTAAAACTCTTGTTACCATAGTTGTGTATAAAGTTAGATAAGCTATCAACATGTTATTGTGGAATGAAGTGTGAGTGCAAATACAGTATGCGTCACTAATTTAGGACCATTGGCAAATGTAACAAAATTTGTACCTAGTTTTAAATTATTGATGCTATCTATGTTGGGAATTTTTTCAATATTGCACTCTGTAAAACACAAAATTCAAAAGTTAGAACATGTATACTGTATACCTCGGTGTTCACGAAAGTATGTTACAAACTTTGTGAGATGATTCCTTGTGAAATGCGAGGTAAAGTTATGTAATTAAAGTTTTTGGTTGGCACAATCTTAAAGGAGTAATTCACTAATGGAAATTTACACTGAAAACCAGCATTTGTTGAAATGACTTAAAGTAAAGAGAAATAAATGAGGTTCCCACTAGTGCATTTTGATAATATAATCTCTGAAAAAGTGATTTTGAATAGCTTTTAACTTCAGTAGATAATGAGCTTGGTCAAGGTTTATTTTGGTATAGAATTTTTTACCATGAATTTTTTGCTCTAAAATTGCCTAGTTTGTGGCAAGAGACCTCAATGAACAAAAAAAAAAAAGTCACTTTGTTTCAACACCCTCCAGTGAACAATTTTCGAGACAATTGATATAGATGTGCCTTGTGGGTAGGCAACATGCAATACATAGGAAGTTTGAGCAACCTAATTTTCTAATGAAGGTGAAAGGTATTCTAATCTATTTTTTCGTAGATGCAGATCTTGATACTATTAAACTGCAATTGGATTGTTGTAATTTATTTTTCCTTACTTTAGGTTATTTCAACAAATGTTTTTCGTTATCGTTATTCAGATGCAAACTTCTCTCTTAAGATTTGTGCCTACGAAGAACTTACATTTCATAACTTAATCTCATTTCGTACGAGGAATGATTTCACAAAATGTCACCCTTTATGCATTGAAATACTCGTTGAGCTGTTACATTAAAAACTACAATACAAATTGTTATACATAGTATGAAATTGATATTTGTGTAACATTTTGCCACATTCACTCTTTTAACCTAGCGAGTACATTTTACATTAAGTGTAATTAATGAAGCTCACAAATGCATAAATGTGGATACAAATGGCAAATTTAATTATTACGACTCATGTTTCTTTTAAAACCAATCGAGCAAGTAGTACAAATGTTTACTTTATCAGAGTTTTGAAAGTTCGCCGCCTCTATGCTCAAAACCTCTCAGTTTTGGTCATTTATTGTCGTATGAAAAATTTAGTGAAATACAACAAATATTAGCCTTGATTTTTATTTAAAGTTGTTGGGAAGTGGCTTGGTATTCGTACTATGTTCAACTTAAATACTATTACTTCCGTCACATAAGTGAAAGAATTTTTCCTTTGTAGTTTTTGGGCAAGGACACAAAAATCAACTCTTTTGTTTTTGGTACTTGCCAATAGTAAATTATAAGTGTCTTTTGGAAATAAGGGAATTCACGTTGAAGGGAGATGCCATAGTGGTGCCTACAAAGTCTTGTCACTTGTGAGATTTTTTTGTGTTGTTGCAGTTTAAAAAAAATTGTCAGGCTAACACTTGTTCATATGGTCTTGGCACTTCCTAGCATTTGTTGTACTTGAATAGTATGTTATTTGTTTTTCTACTACATTTTTAAAAAACTATGATGGCTCTTGTGTTTCTACTTTGGCAGCTGTATGAAGATATTTTTGAAAAACCATACCTGGAAACATGCGGAGAACGGTACAAGGTAGAGGCAAGTCGTTTGCTGCAAGAATGTAATGTGGGTCAGTACCTGGATAATGTTTGGCAGAGGCTAGAAGAAGAGCGTCAGCGTTGTTCTATGTTCCTACATGATAGGTAAGTTGCCAAACTATTATTTGTGGCCACCCATTCACTTGAAAAACAAAATAATTCCTACGTATGTTGGTGGGTAACACGCGTAACACTTGAATTGTGCAGTTATCTGAACCTAATACTATATCCATAATATTCATAAACTTTTCCAGCTGCATTATTCTAATTTTGGTGTAGTTTTTTGTGTTTATTATTCGGTGCATGATCTGTGTGTGGTGTGGCATGTGTATGTATGTATGTATGTATGTATGTATGTATGTATGTGTATATATATGTATGTATCTATGTGTATATATATGTGTGTGTGTGTGTATATATATATATATATGTGTGTGTGTATATATATGTGTGTGTGTGTGTGTGTGTGTGTGTATGTATATATATATATATATATATATATATATATATATATATATATATATATATATATAGAGAGAGAGAGAGAGAGAGAGAGTGTGAGAGAGTGAGTGAGTGAACCCTTGATAACACGGACCTTGATGTACCATCAGACTTTGGATAACTCAAACAGAATTTAAAAAAAAATTATAATTGAATTATTATTTGGTAGAAGGCATATGAAAATTGTGTCTGCATAATTTAAATCCATCACATTGTATTTTAGAATGGTATTAAGCTTTATAACGTAGTTCTTCATCGCTACTTAGCTTCTAATAATCCAACCGTAAAATATCTGGCAAGTTCCGAGTCATTAAATGTTACTAAGGAGACGAGTGGAGATGAAACTCAGCGGGTCGACCTGTGTTCTTTATCTTTCCTTTCTCTCTGCTGCTCGAGCAAGGCACGCACGTTCCTTGTAAACACTGTAGTGTGGTGCTTGTGAAATTAACGGTAACTACGGGTCACAATGGCACCTAAACGGAAATTTATTTCGTTCTGGTATGTGCAATGATTTCAGGATCGCAAAACAAATAAATTGTTCCGGACATTAAAATGGAAAATTTAAAGCCATTGCTTTGCATTGTGATGTAGAAAAGTTGGTGAGAGGGTTTTACGACCCTTTAACAAAGAAGTTTTAAGTGAGGTGAAAGAACAATAAAATATATATGCTCGAGCTGGAATTCAAACCCAGGGCCTCTCGCACCGTAAACCGGTGCTTTACCGACTACGCTACGGAGACTGGCACAATGTAAAATAAGCCGTGGCTTTGTCAAGTGAAGGGGGGGGGGGTGGCAGCAAAAAGGTGTTTTTGCCCAAGGCCTCACATTTTAGAGGACCTCGTTCTTTAGTAAAATATTTAAGTGAAATACAGTAAACCCTCGATCTAACGACATCGCACGGTGCCAGGAAATTGTGTCGTTAGATTGCCAATGTCGTTAGTCCCGAGGTATCTAAATTTTAATCCCCCCCCTCCAAATAAAAAAAATTAAATAGTTTTTTTTTTTAAATTATGTAGGACAATTACCGACTTAAAAAAAGTTTTCATTGATTATCTTAGTACGATGAAAAGGTGTCTTCCAAATAAAATGTTACCCCACAATCCCCCACCGCGACGTGTGTGGCAGAGCGCCGTGCTCAGTCTGGTTGTGTAGGATGGTGTAGGGGAGGGGAGTGGCCGGGCCGCTGGCCTTGGCTTGCCTCCGGGCAGCTTGTGCGCACGTAATTCATCCTGCTTGTCTCGTGCGAAGCACATTCAGACCACAACAGAACAACTCGTATTATTTACGTGAATGTATACGGCAACAATTTTTAAACCTTTCAGAACAGCCATTGAATCTTTTTTTTTTTTTTTTTTAATTGCGCGATAATGCTACAGTCTGTCGCCATTACAAGCATTTACACAATAGTAATAAAAGTGTGTATTAAAGAACAAACATTTTAAAAAATGTCTTGTATTTTTTAAAAACTCGGAATGCCTATTATGAACGCGAATTCAGAGCTACTCAAAAGTGCAAAAAACCGACTTTTCAAGGTGCTGTCACGTATAAAATAAAAACTGAAATACTCGTCGCTAAAGTTGTAGGTCTATTGGAAAAATCATGAAACTATGAACAACGCACCAGTTTAATGCTCTGTACTGCGAATAGAGATGAAACGGCTCTGCGCGCTGGCTGCAGTCACTCTTATTGCTCCACTTCCGAGCGAGCATAAAAGAAAAACCTTATCACCCCACATACCGCACACGGCGACGGGACTGTTGTGTTTGCGCTGTAGGCCGTTTTTACTCCGCAATGCTTTCATAGCCACATGACAGCGGAAGTTGTCAAGGTCAAGCCGAGCTCAATTCTGCAGCTAGAAAAAAAAAAGAGATAACGCTGGATTTTTTTTCTTTTACGGACTGCTGGTCCTTTTTTTTTTCCCGTGCTGTATTGAGGACGAAAAAAAAGTGTCTCTTCAACCCCCATCCCCCTGGGCTATCACAAGACACAGAAACATGGGAGAGAGTCGCCGAGTGGGAGAGGAAAAACAAACAAGCGGCTCTGCTTTGTGGCGAGACAGGATGCTTGTTGCACGTGACCATCAGACAGTCGGCAGTTCATGCGCACGCACGCAAGCACAATCTGGCTTGTTCGTTGGGAAGGAAGGGGTGAACGTTTATTGGCTGGTGTGGACAATCAGGAGGGATTGTATCTATGTTTAGCGGCATGTTTCTTACAGCACAGCACTCACAAAGGAAATTGCAACACAGACGATTTTCCTTAAATTTTCAATTTTTGACCCGAATTTTTCATATTTCCTCAAAAAAGGTTGTAGATTACCATTGCTATGCCATGTCGCGTATCTAACTGTATAGCTGAGATAAGGACATGTGGAGGAGTGTGAGAGGAAAGTTCAGGCAGGAAGGAGCATGGAGAAGTGAGGGGGAGCATTAGGAGATAAGGCAGCGTTAGTCATCACGTCTCACATATGTCAGTGTTGCGCAGGTGGCCTACGCACCTGGCGCACGCTTCAACTATATTCCAGCCAAAGTTTCTAGCATTTTTAAACAGTTTTTTTTTGTTTCACAGCTATATATTACTAATTTATTATAACTGCATTATGTCATTATTTATTGTATGCATAATTATTTTTAATTAACGTATTACTGAGATCTGTTTCACTTTGCTTAGCATTGATAAATTTTTAAAATATTAATTTTTCCACGGTTACTGAAAATTATGTTGTTAGTTCGCCAATGTCGTTAGATCTGATGTTGTTAGATCGGGGGTTTACTGTAAGTTATTATATAAAATCAGTGGGCTTTTATTTCCCATTAGCCTTAATGGTTTCTGTGAAATGTATTTTTTAAGTGTAAAGTGCGTTTAAAGTTGTCATTTATATCCATTGCTGAGGTCAGATCCATGACAGTGCAGCTAACATGAAGGCCTACAAGCACACATTATCACTGCAAAAAAAAAAGGGGGAATACATAGATTTACGTTGCCCTTGGCATCATTTTCTAGTATAATAGCCCTAGAAAGAACAATTTCTCGTAGGAAACTTTTGGAATGGTTGAATTATATGAATCTAGAGGAGATGGTAAACAGATGGTACATCTCTTTAGAGCAAGAGGGGTTGTGATGCGAGGTGTAGAGCTGCAAGCTGCAGTTGAAAACTAAGCTCGTTTAAATAAGCAAATTTCTGTTACATATATATTAATTTAGACACTTGTCCTATACGTAGCAATTCGTGGTCTTAAGTGCCTTACTTTTGGTTATTTTTACTTACATTTAACTCTGTAGAACATGATTAGAATTTACACACACATGCATGCACACACACATGCACTCACACACACATGCACTCACACACACGTACACACACGTGTGTGCACACTCATATTGGTTGTTGCCTGCCAGATGAGAAGGGTGAGAAATTTTACATGGTGGAAGTATGCCTTGGTGCCAGCTTCTAGCACAGAGATAAAAAAAAGTATCAGCCAGAAGTAGCATAAAAATTAAAAAAGAATCTGCCTGCCTAGGTTGTTGGACATTTATAGGCCGTCATGTCACAGTGATAATTTCACCACTACTCCCCTCCCGTAACTTGATATAATAATTACATACAAAGCAGAATTTATTGCTGCCTCTTTTGCTTGCAGAAATTACAGCGTACCTATTTCTGTACGTTTCTTGTGATTGACTGATTACCCCTCCTGCCCTGACGCCCCCCTGATAACACGGATAAATCATAACTTGGACAGCTTCTTCCCCTTTTTAGTCAGAGTTATCGAAGGTTCACTGTGTGTGTGTGTGTGTGTGTGTGTATATATATATGTATATCAATGGTGTTTTGCAGTAAGGGCCTTATCAACAAAATATGAATTTTTCTCAAAACATTGTTAAACTTCCTTGAAATCACTCATTTATCAATAAAGCTACATACTATTTCACTATATTCACTGTACAGTTTATAATTACCGTATATACTCGTGTATAGTGCGTCCTCGTGTATAATGCACACCCCGATTTTTGCAACAAGTTCCAGGGAAAAAAATTTATGTGCCTTGCTAGCACGTAAAAAATCATGGGAGTAAAAAACTGTGAAGAGCGTGAGGGAGGCTACAATGAATAGGCCGGGGGGGAGGAGCGAAGGAACCATGGCTAACAAAGAAAAGAGAGAGGAATGATGACACACACACAGGCCAGAGTGTGCCGGACGGAGAGGAAGATAGCTTTACTGTCCGGACCCCGCACTGAGAAGAAAGAAAGGCTCAAGGCTCAGGAATGCGGCAGGGGTGGCTACAAGCAGAAGACTGTAGGGCCACAACCACCACCCTGCCTTGCCTTCCCTCTCCCGGGGGGGGGGGGAGAGGGAAAGAACAGTATCGCCCTTTTTCTTCCTTTCCTTCCTTTCCTTGGAAAGATAGTTATCACGAAACGTACAAAAAATGGGGTTCTAGCAGCGACAGTTACGGCAGAAGAGGTTAAGAAGGGGTAGAGAAGAAGAAAAGGAAGTGTAGTATTGATGGAACCAGGCGGTGAGAAACATTCTCTTTCTCTGCCTCCTTCGCTTGACACCCGCCAGTTTACAACTCCGCCTTCCCCGCCCCCCTTTTTTTTCTTGTGACGGCCTTTTTTCCAGGTATTTTTTTTCTATTTTCCGTCTATAGTGCGCACCCCTGAATTTGTATCACTTGTTTTGGAAGAAAAGTGTGTATAATACACGAGTAAATACGGTAATTATTTTTGTAACACATTATACAGGCATCTAACTTTTGTCTAAAAAATTAAATAGAAAACTTACTCGCATGTTGATAATTCCCTTACTGCACTATATATATGTCAGTAAATACAAGCATCAAGAACTTTTCACAGTTATAGAATACCAAAATGTGTCATAAATAAAATGGGAACACTGAAGTTAAAACATAAACATTTCAGCAGGAATTGCCTCAACATAAAATGGCTTCTGAAACAAAACACCCCTTGCAATACTTTTCACAAAAGAAGCAAGATGAGCACAAATGTGATACAGATTCTGTCAAAATTTAGAGTCTTGAACACTAAATTCAAGAAATTACTTTTTTGTTAATTTTATGGTTTGTTACTTCCTACATCTATTAAAATTTTGGTTTATCAATTTGTAATTAAATGTCAGTATTAAAATTAGTTAAAAATAAAGTATTGTGGTACAGTTGAGTAATTTTAAATTTCTTTGGCATTAACCAATAAAATATTGTTTACAAACCAGATAAATATTAAGACCAACTACTCATAGTATACCAGCCACACTATTGATTTTAGAGGTAGTGTTTATTAATGGAAAAGGTTTCAGTAGTGGTTAAAAGTAGGCCTACATAAGGAAAATTTTTTGTTACGTTAGTTTGGATTAGGTTAGGTTAGAGATCATTCGAGATAAACTGAGCACTAAAAGATTTAACCTTTGAAAAATTCACTAGCCATTACTGCATATAATTCAACTTGAACAATAGTTACCTTACTCATTGTACGGTTGGCAGAGAATTGCAGAATGCAGTTCTGTATATTTTCCTATTACAGTGAAACAATACTAAAATAAAATCTACACAATTTGACTTGTTTGTGTTTTATATAATAAAATAGTAATTGTTATCAAACTATATGGGTTCCTATGTATGGTTGCATAATTATCTAGTGACGTGTCCAGAGATGTTGGATATTGCCCGCCGTTAGTTGTTATGTGTGGGAATATATGAATTGGCTGAAAATAGAATTTCAGCAGGGCTATTTTGAGTCTCTTTATCCCAAACCGCCTATAGGAAAAATTTATTTACATAGTACTACTTCTAACCACAATAGAAACATTTTTCACCAGTAAACTATACCTGTACAATCAATAGTCATTAAAAGTTAAGGAACAGCAACCCACTAAATATTACAGCATGCTGTGCCTTTTTGAAACAATAGGGAGCCAAAATCGGTTTTCACTTCATTGAGTTCTAGTTTGCTGTTGCAAATGTTAGGCATACATTTCCTAACAAATTGGCTCCAACTCACTTTGAATTGAGAACAGAGGACCACGAAACCTACAAAAATACTTTCACCGGAAGAAACAATAAACCACTCACTCCAGGATCAAGTAAACATAAACAGAAATGAAGAAATTATCTGCCAGTTAAAAATTAATAAAATTAGCTACCACTTTGTACCAATAGTAGCTTTCGTTTGAGCAAATAATCTCTCTTCATGCGCTTATCGAGTTAGACAGGATATTTCTTAGAATTACTGTTGCGATGTTTACAAAGGTAATTGTTTTGCTGCAGAATGATGACTCACAATTCATAGTTATTGGATTGTAATTCTGTTATTTCTGAGTGAACTGTTGGATTTATGGAGTGTCAGACTGTCAAAAATGAAAGTATAATACTACAAAAAACAGCAATCTTATAATTGGTTCCAAAACTTGTGTAAGATTAAGTGTCGGGAGGTATTTTGTGAATGCCTTTATATTGACAGATTTCCACACAGTGCTAGAATCTTGATTAATTCATTAATCACATATAAAAAGCGAATTGATACGTTATTTAGTACTCTGTGGATTTTTTCTGCAAGAAATTCAGATTCTTGCTAAATGAGGAGGAAGTAGTTTGTTTGAACCTGGAGTTTGTCAGTTACCAGCTGGGTGGATTTCCTTAAAAAATTTGATGCATGAGACAGAATACGTTATTTTTGGCATTTGATCGAAAATATTAAAAAAAGTTAATGGAGAGCTGAAGTTCAGTGATCTTTCAAATCTAATGTTAGCAGTTTTGGGCATTTCTCATAGGAATGCATTTTGCAAAAGAATATTCAGCATAACAAGGAAGAATGAAATTGAACCTAACCAACATAAGGCTCAAACTTGACAAGTCCTTGATTGTTCAAAAAAAGTCCAGGTTTGTAGAAAAATTTGCTCTGAACAGATATCTTAGTTAAGAGCTACTTGTTAAAGCTAAAACAATGCAACTCAAAACATTTAGCTAAATGAGGAATAGAAACCATTTTAGGTGTAGGTCATTTGGGATAATGTGAGCACTAAAAATTTAACCTGTGCATAGCTGCCAACTTGTACGATTTTCAAGCTTTCCAATTTTTTCCCCAGTTTTGTTAATTTGTATTAAGAAATCTGGTACTGATATCCCATAATTTCGGTACTGAACTTATGGTATGTAGATCTCACTTACAGTGTTGTATATAATAAAGGAAACTGTAATACCGTAGTTTCGGGAACAAGTGTGCTTCATTTGTAGTCTTTTTACTATGTTATTCACTACTACAAAGTACTGTATTATTCACGCATCGTACAAACCTAACCTGAACTTTGCCGAACACACCCGATCGATTGTAGTCTTCCTGTTCCTGGCACAGTGACTCGTGCAAACAAAAGTCACGACGAAACTGTTTTAATTTGAAGTGGCTTTCCAGTTTACCGTTTCCGTGTAGTAATTGCTCAAGAACACGCATAAAATCTTCTAAACTGAAAGAAACTGTAGTTTAATTCTTATTTTTCCAGCAAATATGAAAGCGCATGTCGTAGTTGCGTAGTGTTTGTAAACATGGTTTTTGTCAAGCTTAAATGTATAATTTCGTTATTGTGGTGTCGTATTTGAAGCTGGAATCACACGACACGCAAATTACAGATTGTGCAGCTCATTGTATGCTATCAGCTGCGCAATAAATGCAATGAAATCTCTTTCATTCACTCCATGTCCACCTTTTACATGGCGCAATTCACACTGCAATATACACACAATTCTTTCTTTTCTCACCAAACTATAGTTTGTGGCCTAGGCCTATCATATTAAATTGGAATTATTTTCAAACGTATCAGTGAGTAAATTGTGTGATGGATGCAAGGACAAGGAAAGTGAGAGCCTTACATACATTCGCAGTCAAAGTCTTTAAAGCACTATCAAACAAATGTCTATTATGATAGTAAAGCGACTTTGTGTTGTACAGCACCGGGTTGTGCCCCGTTTCAAGGCACAAATAAACCAGACCACTGTCTATCAGACCTACGTCTGATATCCTGGTCTAATCGGGCTAATCCCGGGGTGTGCATAGGCACAACAATTCCAAGGAGAAACACAAAAGACACGGACAAACACACACATTAAATGCAAGTGGGAATGACAACATCTACTAGAAACAAACGTAATCGTGGCATGTTTTCGACATGTGTATTTAACTTATTTGTCCACTGATGGCATACAAATAATACAAATCACGATAGAAACACTAGTAAAACGGGCTCAAAGCCCTTAACAAACATATGAGGGCTCGTAAGCCTTAACCAAAAACACCTGAAGGAGTACACTACGGGTTAAATAAATAAATCAATGCCTCGACTCTATTTCTCACCCATCACATCGTCTGCTCGGCCAATTAGAAAGATAGGAAGGTGAAGAAGTAAGCAAAAACTAAACACACACGGAAATATTAAACACAAAACCAACGAAGGGTAGACACGCAAATTACCTAACCGTAACACGGAAGGACGACCCTAAATTAAAAACACTTAGATCGGGCGGGCGTTGAGGTGATGGCGAGAGAGGCACAACCTACTCCTCGAAGCGCTGGGGAATGAGTGACGAGCACAGGTCGGCGAGGCACTAAGGCAGGAGCGGGGAAGAAGGGAGGGAAGGCCGGCCAAAGGTGGGAACACGAAGACGTCCGAAGACACCCGAGCTCCGACGAAGCGGCGAGGCATGCGCACAACACAGTTCAGACTTCACAGTACAACACCGTTAGCTGACGTCACAGCCTTGGTGGAGAATTCTGACAATTGAAGGGCACACAATAGCAGAAACTGGAGAATAGTCTATAATGCTTCAAAGTTGGTGCTGTCCCAGCACAGGGTATTTCGTATATTCCTACAATAACTGAAACACACTATCACATGTCCACTCCATTTTTTGTTTACGTGTACAGTAAAGCCCTCGAAAACTTGAAATGGCCAATCACATTTCTTGTTTCACGCAATTTGCATGGCATTGCACAGAAATATAGAGCTTGTTCTATGCTCTCAAACCGCGTCGTCGCTTGCATTGCATCTGATATTCTGAGAATTTTGTGTTTGACCAGCAATGCAATTTTAGCAAATTGCACATAAATTGCGTGTTTATTGTGTCGTGTGATTTCAGCTTTAGTGTTGGTACTTGTATCGACGTCACATATTTAACAGTCGTAAAACATAGGAATATTGAAACTTTCATATCTTGGAAATACAACTTTACAGTTTTTACCATGACGTTTTTATACAGTCGCCAAGCCATGCGGATGTTAAAACTGTTCAAAAATTTAAAGTATGTGATATTAATATTGTTTAACAGATTAAATACTCTCACATCTGCACGTTCAATGATGTGCGATTTATTTCTCAAATCCACAGTATTTGCAGCGTCGGAGAGTTGTGGTTAGATGTGCCAAGTGTGATTAAATTGACTAATTTTTCGTGCATTTATGGAACTGTGAAAGAGAATTTAAAAGTTGTGTAACAGGAAATCGTAAAGTAGGGACCTATCTATTGGTGTATTAAAATCGGTAAAGTTTGTAAACTTGCAGAAACCAAAACTACCTATACTAGGTTTTGTTCAGATTTGTATGAATATTAAAAGTATGAATAGTATTCATGGTAGTATAATAAAGTAAGCCTACTGTAAAATACGTTCAGTAGTTTCCCTGTTAAGTTTGTTTTCTTTACAATAGCCCCAGGGAGGCTAAGCAGTTTTAGCCATGAACACAACATATGAAAAGTAGTCAAAATTTTAGCTGTTTTTTATTAATTATTCAGCATGTTCTAAATTTATTTTGCATACAACATATTGACGTGTAAACAGTGTAATATTTTCTTTTAAAAATAGCCAAAGTGTTTTAGTTTGATGGCATTTACGTATACACAACACGTGAAATGCCACGACTTGTTTACGCACAATTTTACTCATTTTGGAAGTTGTACTATTTCTGAATCCTTGAGGAGAGGCAGCTATGCATATGAAAAATTCACTTGTCATTAACCTCATTTCATTCAGCATTACTAATAGTTACCTATCTCCTTGTATGGTTGCCAGCGAATAATTGAATGTATTTCCGTGATTATGTGTTTAAATATGATGATACTGAAGTAAAATTACTCTAATTGAAATTGACATGGTTCTATGTTATATGACAAAAAAATTTTTTATAAGTACAGTAAACTCTCACAAATCCGGGGGTCTCGGGGATTTGTGACCTTCGGATTTCTGAAAACCACGGATTTTTGAAATACTGTATTTTCACATAACAAAAATCTGCAAAATTAAAAAAAAAAGTTTCATATATTGTTAGTTCCCGATTTACGTCGTCACGATTGGCGTCATCCTGATGTAAATTGAGGACTTACAGGTATAAGCCAACACTGTTTAAAATAGAATAAATTATAAAAAAACGGTACCTCAAATACGTTTGGCAACACAGGCCGGCCAGTTCTGGGCACGGGCAGCTGGCTGCGAGCCGTCAAGTCGTAAACATCTTGTCATTGTCACAGAGAAGCAGAAACAGCGATTACTATTTCCTTCTCCGCCCATGTGCCAGCGAAGTAAACTACAGTGCACGTAGCAATACCTTTAATTTTACTTAACCAACATTCATTTATTATTCCAAACAAGCCACAAAAAAATGAACATTTAACACTTTAGGCACAGATTAGTAATATTTATACACTTTTACGTCAAATAGCTTGCACATACATTAAACTAAGAAAAAACACAAAAAGTAGACTTTTAATTATTTCTAGAGTTGCAATTAACATCACACGAGATTGAAGCAGTCGGCTCACTCTGTTGCTGTGTCGATAGTCCCACCATGTGAGTGCGGATATCTGACTGATGGCCTGTCTTCTTTTGTGAAGGAAGGTAGAATGCAGACAGTCTTTTTTGCTTTCTGAAAATTTCATTAGCATGTCCCAAGCAGCAGCGGACGCACTCTACGTAACGTCTGCTTCATCACTATTGTTTTCTTTACCTCCACTACTTTTTTGTACGTTTTTAATGAAAACCACTTGTACAGTGCACTGTCCAAATCGTGTAGTTTGGCCGTGTGGAGTGTTTTCCATTCCGATCATGAAATCCGTTCTCCGACTCGCTGTTCGACATAAACATTTTAAGTTTGGCGCTACTCTTTTTAATGTCATACACAGTTGTCTCGCCGATGCCATACTCTTCCTAGATTGCAGAATCTTTTACACCATGCTCCAATTTCTTGCAAATCTCGAACTTTTGTTTTAGTGTTAGCGTTGGATGCTTCTTTTTTCTTACCGGCGCCATTCTCACAACAGAAAACACTAACAAATACCTGGAGCAGTGTCCGATCACGTCTTATCGATTTGTTGTGTTCCGGGAAGACACATTGACCATGGGCTTGCAGCATCTGCTGCTACTAGTATCGTTAGATGCTTGCTACTGTAGCAGCACGACACAGCGCAGCACAAACTCGAAGAAGCTAGGTGCAGTGCAGCACGGTGCAGCACATTGCAATAATCAAAACGGACATTGCTTTGAGAAAACCACTGGTTTTTGAGTACCACGGATTCTCGAACTACGGACTGACGAGAGTTTACTGTATGTAGGTTCTTACAGAGCATACAATTTAACGTGGCTGCGCAAACGTAAAGCAGTGCATCAAGAGAGGTTATGCTTTTTCCGTTAACCGTACCTGCATGCTGTCTATCTGCGATCAGTGCAACACACGGCACAAAGTTTTTATTTTGACCAAGTAAAAGCGTGAGCATACTTCATTACTAAAATATTTTCACTTGCACTTGTCATTATGTTGTACAATAAATATCTTAATATTATCACACAGGCAAATAAATATGAATTAGAGTGTAGGCCTGTACAATTGTCTAATTGAATAAAGTTATAGAATACTGTGCAATGTTGTGTGTAATGATGGCTAGACATTTTGTTTGGAAATACTTGGCTCTACTATCCATACATACTTATTGCTACAGTTGCTACTTCACTAGTTGTTGCATCTCACTTTTGCCAACTTATTCCCTTCATTGCATCTGCTGTCTATACTACTGTCTCCACTTTTGTGTGTGTCACAGCTGCCACTTCGCTGGTACTTCCAATACATAGGCTAAGTGCCCAACAATTCGCTGCCCGCTCTACCACCAAGAGCTCTATTTACATATTCGCTATTCTATTCAGATCGTTCTCTATCCCAGCTTGGCAATAACACAAATGGTGCTGAAAGTTCCAAGTGTTAAGACCAAGTTACATAACCTTTTTGTAGAACCCCAATCAAGGGTGATTAGCAGCATCTGGGTTATGAGTACTTCCAGTTCAGCCAGCCTGACATCACATGGAAAGGGGGGGGAGTAATTGGTTATGAGCAGCAGTAAGGAAGTAGAGTGGGAGCCCACCTACATGTCCTCAGACACTGTCTCGTTAAAATATGTTTACATTTAAACAATATGTATATTACAGGAATGTGAGGAAATGGTTATGTCTGTATTCAAGTCTATAAAAGATTATATCAGTGTAATGGTTGACAATAACATTTAACATATATTTGAAACTTTAGTCTATCTCATGTAAGCATTCTATATTTTGACAGCTCGCTTCTGAGAATTGTGTCTGTAGACCGGTTTGTGGAGACAGTGCTTTTCTAGGAAGCCAGGTAGGTTTAAAGCTGCAAATAAAGGAACTGCCAGGCATATTTCTCAGAAGAGAAATGTCGAAATATGGAATAGTTACATGAGACAGACTGTACAACACTTTGTGGTTTATCAAATCCACATATTGCTGAGGTTAAATTACCAGTGTGCTCTTACTTGCATTGCCTACCTCAGAGCCCTAGCGCATACGAGGATGGGGATTTACATGTTAAATTACATTAGATGACATCGTCACCTTTCAAGATAAACCTTTTGGACAAAGAAACATTTTCTGAATTGAAAGATAAAAATATTGCTACAGGTATAAAAACTTTGAAAAAAAATTCTGAGTAGGTGTCTTAAAGTATTTTTGAATATTAAAAATTTTAATTTTGAACATAAACAGTTCTGACTTGCACACAGTTTTCAGGTTATTGTAATCAAAGCCTGAAAGATCCTATAGCAATGTGAACTACACCGGGAGAAAAGTAGTGGTGGCATATAATACGAACGTTCAGTAGGTACTGAGCCGCACCAAATTAAATGTAACATGTAAATTCCTATCTTTACTCTTGCCAGGTTTCTCACATTAACAGCACGTGTGTAGAAATTGTGACAGTAAAGTAATTTTTAATGTTTCTTTCATAATGTTTTTGGCCACCTAGGGTTTGAATCAGTAACCAACATATAAGAGTGATTTTGATACCTTAAAGCTTAAGAGGGCATGGTAGATAAATTAACTCAGAATTCTTCAATTGAAATCTACCCTTTTATGAAAGTTAATGTGGAAAATCTACATAATAACGATCCTTGACAATTATGTTTGCCAAATTTATGAGCTAACGTTTATCCAGAGTGACACATTTATTAAGCTGATATCTTGCACCGCATTTAAAAGTATGATTGTTCTTCAGAAATACGTTAACCAAGAAAAATTTTTGCTCAGAAAGTTGGCATAAACTGTTGTCTGGGATTGCTGTTTTTTTATTTTTGCAAATTGGCTACGAGAAATTTACAATTCTGAACTGACACTTTTAGCGCTGAATTATAGACCACGCACTCTTAATGTATATTACATAAATTTTTAGTATACAGTTGAAGCATTTGGCTGTGGTAAGCCTCAGAGACTTTTTGAAGAGATTTCATAGTCTTGATTGTATCTGAAATGTCGTCACATGACAAGTACTGATGCAACAACAATGAGTACTGCTAGAAGAAGCACTACCCAGAAATCATTCCATAATTTTAGGGGTTTTACCAATGGAGAATAGCCAACTGAGGTAGAAATATAGTTATTAGATTTGTAGCGACACTGTCTTGCGGTTCAAGTATAAAATTTAGAGCTTGAAATGGATGACAGTGGCACAGAGCATCTTACATGCTTATAATAAGCTCTTAATTTGGTGGAACAAGGAAGTAGGGAAGAAAATCAACTAACTTAACCGCAAACTACCCAAGTAAAGATATTTACAACAAAGGGACAAGCAGAGGTGTTTTGTCTGCTGTACACTGCTTAAATAAATTAGAAATCAGGGGTTATAAACTTAGTGTATTGAGTGTTCAGTGTAGTGTTTACAATACAATTATTTGCAAAGAAGCATATTACAAGTTTTAGACATACCACCCACAACATATAGTAGATTGTGACAAGACGTCAATATAAAATGGGACTGGATAACATATAAGTACACTTCCGTTGGTAGCATTTATTACAAAAGAGAAAATTTTCGTAATCCATTTGATGCACAAAATACATTCAGTTCACAAAAATTTTCCCTAACTACATTTACTATAGCTTCCTCTCAACAAGAAAATATCTTATTCTTACACCTATTCCCAAAGGCTTATACAACACTTCCTCCTATGTAAAGACAAATAAACCTTAAGAGTTCTCTAATCGTTCGTTACATCGTCGACTTTAGACTGTTCAAATTCACCTCATATAGAAATTGAGACCAGGACCACCCCTTTCAAAGTACAGACGTAGTTTCTATTATACTTGTCGCGCGAGAGGCCTCTCTAAAAGAAAATCATATATTTCGGATTAAAGTGTTCAAAATCCTAAAGTTCGGATTGCGGGAATGTTCACCCAAAATCGCTGATCAAAATGTCAATAAGACCATTGTTACGATCTTCTTACCTTGAATTTGGCCAATTCACAACACGATAAACTCCACACCGACAACCATAAGACCTTAGAAATCGTTCCTCTCGACAAATCGCCTGAGGGTGATGAAGTCTAATTGGTACATCGAACTTGGCCTACGTGTCTTCCAGCTGCTTCGGGGGAAGAGAAGAGACTATTTCACTGGACGTTCTAGTAGAAAATCACCGATGGACACAACACCCAATATCTGTAAATTCATAATCTGTAGGTACTCTCGGTTGCACCTCTCACTAATTGAGCATTTAAGGCACAACTCTTCAGCGGAATCAAAGCCCAGGATCGTCTTTCACTCGATACTATCGTCAATACTCTACCGGACGGTAATATTCGCCGAGCACAAGTTTGAAGGAAAGTTCAATAGTATTATCTCCTTGGAGATGATGAAACTATTATTACCCTCGGCGCACACTGTAATGGCCTCCCAGGGAAGTGGGAAAGGATTTCTCTTTCCAAATAGTCAAATTGACCACCAAGGGCAAGAGCCTGAACCAGCAGACATAGCACACTTGCCTCACAAGGCGGCACAAGATAACCTTACGACTTTAAACTGTCACCGTCGGGGAAGGGATAGGTGGAAGTTTGCGACAGAAAATACACTCTTCCCCTAAATTACGCTCTAGGGCCGACTATTCTATTTAAGAGAACCAAGGCAGCTATATGAGGCATTTGACGAACAGGAGCTATTGTAAACATTGGCTCTGTCAGACATTTGTAGACAGATGAGAGAGACAAGTGTTACATTGTAAAACCCCTGATAGTTGTATATTACAGAACCAAGCCAACTCTTGAGTAAGATAAACACGAAGGTGTCTGACATGCACTGACATTTGGTTTTCGTTATTGTTACATGTTTTGTTTCTTATGTGAAACAGTCAATAGAAAAATGTTTCTCAAGACATAAAAACTTAAAAAATTTGAAGTTGCAGTATATTCGCTGTTGATATCACACATTCACATCGTTTTTGAAGCTGCTGCATAGAATTGTACGCGTGTCCACAAAGTGATTTTTAGAAAGGAACAACCTTGGATTGACCCTGGCTGTTTCGTGCAGCTTTTAAATCATACATACTGCCACAGGATTAGTACTGACACGTTACAATTACACATATATATGTGGAGCACACAGTGAATGACTTAATAACATGTCACGTAAATAAAAAATAGAATCACTATGTCTTTGCCTGTCCAATCAATGCTGATCCAGAAATGCTAACACCATCACTTCACTGTACACAAAACCATTGAATGGAAGAATGGCTGTGGATATGAGCCACATGAAGATCAACACTTTTCTTTGATGATATTGCCTACCACACACTTTAAATGTATTTCAATGTGTTCTTAAATACATTTATTTACACATGTAACCATTGTGTCAATGTATAAGAAAAAACTCTTCAGACATGGGAAAAATGTCATTGTTAAGCTAACATGCTCATTAAAATCATAGTTTTGAAATCCTCCAACATAGCTGAAATCCGTCTTTTCAAGCTGCCGTAAGAACCAGATGTAGGCAAAGATATAAAAGTGCATTGAACTTTCTACAGACTTAACACCAATAAAATTATATGGTCACCGCTTAGTGTTGCGTAGTAAAAAAGTATTGGCGGGAATCTTACACTCCAATTCTGTGCGTGGCTCGTGACGGCAGTGCAGCATTTGATATGTGCTTCAAGGTCGCCCTAATAACTCTGTTGCTTCTTACCCTCAAGCATGCAGGTTTAGAATGGCGCCCTTTAAATACATTGATTTTGTGTGTTCCGTGTCTTTCTTTGCATCGCAGTCGGACTAAAATTTATAATGCTGATTTTTCTGCTTGTCGCTAATTATGCCTACATCATAATATAAACTGAGACGTATGTCATCTAGTTTTTTAGTATCGCGGCCTTCTCTTTTATAGGTAGAACTTCTTCGTATGTTTGCTGCCGCTTGACTCGTCACCACCACCAGGAAGTTTATATTTGGTAGACATTATCTGTAGATAGTTGCATACTGCACCGCTAGCACATTTTAAAAGAGACTAACCGAGGCAAGCATACTGCTTCCCCACAACCCCACAATCCCCGTCAACAATTAGTGTTAAGTGTTTTATCTCTGCATGTGTCATTTAGACTGAGCTGGAACTGCGCCGGCGCAGACAATTGGAATTTAATCTTTCGCAGTGCTCCGCATATTTTTCAACGCCTCAGATTACATACTGATAATAGAGGTTTCGGGTACCAGAGTTATGGATACAGGATGCTCCACTGTGTGCAGTTGTTTGAGGCTTGATTAATTATTTAGAATTGGTTACAAAGTTAATATTATTTCAGCATTAAAATTGTCTTTTTACAGGCCTTTATTTTTTGAGTTAAAAATGAAGTTTTACTTTAGATTTGAGGCATTATTTAATCTAAATAACATCTTGTGTAAATACAAGCAAGATTCTCGTGTTTTCCAGGACATACTGTTCCTTAATACATGCATTGTCAGCATGTGCAGTTTTCCTATGCATATAAGTTTATGTGCACAGTAGGTCGGTTTACCAATCATTTGCAAGATACGAGCACTTTTTTGTACAATGTTCTATATTGAAAGCGCTCATATTTCCTTGTAGCCGTTATTTGATGTACAGGCATCAAATCACATTACCTTTATTGTCGCGGCAGTGACACTCGGTACAGCTTCCTATTTACAGGTATGACCATGATCCTTTAAACTTGCCATTAGTACATTGCGACAATTCTTTTACCTAATCATTATCAGTGGTGTTCATAACAGACACTGCTATTAGCTTCTTTTACACCTATGCTAATTATTCTTGTGTTTCAGGCTACCCATGCTATTATTTTCTGGATTCCATATATCCCCACGGAAAGAAATTCAACTGTCGTAGGTTAGGTGTTAAGGGAGCCACCTTGTCCAATTCCTTCATTGGAAAACACCTTGTTCAACAGGTCAGTTACCTGTCTAGTTGCGTGTCCTGGGCTCCCAATTTCTGTTCCTTTACTAGCAGAAAAATCATCTAAATAAAGGCGAATGATATCATATAAAATCAATGAGTATTGATGTTGGTTATCTCTTGAGGAATTGCGGCCCACTCAGATGCCTGCCCAGTGTTTTACACCACACACAAACTAAAACTCATGTTGAAAACTATGGACTGTTAGTACAGTGGATTATCACAAGTCCAGTGAATTATGATTCCTGGTGTTATTAATCCGGTTGCGAGTGATTCTTATTTCTTCACTGAACATTATGTATGGAGTATCATCCTGTTTATTTGAACCCACCCACAGAATGCTTTTTTATAGGGATAGTCATCAGGTGGTAGGTGTTGAAACATCTAATAATGGTAAAGGTAAAGACCATTAGACTGTTGAGTTCTGTACTGTGGTGTGGTTGCCACATCTTTACTTGTGTGTTCACTTGTGACTGCACTTTCAGTTTGCATCTAAAAACATTACATCACCATACCACATGTTTGATACTCCTTTATGGAAAGGAAAAATTTTCTGTGGCTCTTTGGTACATGTTTCCAAGTGTAACTGATGAGGGTCCCTTCAATGTAAAAATTTATTTTGGAATTCCTGAACAACAGTGTACCCATTTGCATCATAAAACAGCATCCAAACAGTGTATTGATGTATTTGCTCGAATACATACTAGCAATTTTATCATACATTTAGTTCACTCTCATTGCACTAACAAAAACATAATTGGGATTTTTGAATATTTGTTGCAGTGGTACTTGATGGTTAGAATGCATGAACATATGAACGTTCTTAAAAAACATATGTGGTACCGAACTATGATTATACTCCCTATATTTACAAAGGCATAATTGGTTGAAAGTGGCTATGCAGGGAGGGTATTATAGAAAGAAATGCAGTAGTTCCATATTTTATGAAGTTGCACGTTTCTTTGGAATTAGTTTGTAATAATAAGACTGGTCAGATTTTAACCCTTTAACCCAAAAATTTCTTTTAAGTATAATATTTATTTTATTGTTCCTGATGTAAATTAATAGGAAAGTCACGAAAAGAATTTAAACATTGAATGCTGGACGGATATCAGCTACTGCAAGAGTCTGTTTTTAATTGTTTTCTACAAAATTTAAGTTTTTTTTTTCAGACATATTGTTATTGTCTTAGCCTGAGGTGTTACTAAGTTTAATAAAAATAAAGTGCTACTTATTTGCTGCCAGATTATACAGGTATATTGAATCCTTGGTGAATGAATAAACTCCTCATGACTGGCAATGTTAGTACACAGATTTTTTCCTACTTAGATGCTAAAGGGGAGTCTGTTGCGCAACAGTAAAAAGAGCTTGCAACTTTTGGATATTTCCTCCTCATGCAGCTACAAAGGCGAAGTTTGTCACTTGTCTCGTATATGGCTGCTGAGAGAAACACGTTAGATGATGGCCGAAACATCATTAGTTACACAAAAGTACGCATTATTAAAAAAAAGTTATGCGGAAGTTACAGTATACAATCTGGGAAGGGCAAAGTTGATATCTTGCAACAACGTGGCTTCATAAATCTTAATTAATTCCAATGCTGGCAGCCAAGGTTAAAATTCTCTTGTCTAGTGAGAACGTATTTTCGTTGAGAGAAGAATCAGAGTTCCGTGGAGGGGATTTTATACAAAAAAGCTACTATGTGAAATTAAAGTAAATGCTTCTACTTATTGCTATGTTTTGGAAATACTATTTTTAGAATCCAAAATGAAAATAGATATGAACTGTCCACATAGATGTGTTGAATATTTTTTTACTGTGTACCACAATTTTTGTTCAGAAAATACTTTGTAAAATTTTAGAACAGATTTCAACACGTTTATGTGTCTGTTTTTCGATATCTACCTCTGTGAAGTTTTAAGAAATAATAATTTAAAAATTACTATAAATAGGAGCCCATTGCCTTACGGTTGGGTATTAGTCACAATGTTGGATTTTTTATTTTTTTGATACCGAGAAAAAATGTTAAAAATTTGTAATTCTAGCATGCATTTTATTTTCCTTGCACTACAGTATAAGAATTGCAGTTGAACTTTTAACGTGTATTTAGGCGACACTCAGTCCAGCAATTTAAGAATATTACAATAGTTTTTTAAATAAAAATGATGAGCTGGCAAAACAAACATTTTGAAGCCTAATGTTTGCCTTTCTGCAATAATAGTTTATGCTATGTAAGGTGTGCATGCTTTCTTAAAAATAATCAAACTCTCTAACTTGTCAATAGGCTAACTACATTACTGCAAAGTTCTTGGCAAGAATATTATTTATGTTTGGGAGTTCAATATCAGTGATTCATTTACGCAAGAAAGGGCTGTAGAGCACTATAGTCATTCATTGTTGATGGCTAGCTATAGTGCCAGTACATTTCCCTAATACATTCCCCTCACTTAGCAATTGGATGGAAAACACTTCTCACACTACACTTAAGACTGCAGTCACATAGGTATCCTACACAGCATGTGGTCCTACGCTTAAGGCCTTGGGCTTAATATCTAAGGTTCACCGTCAGTATGTAAACTAAAACAATGTTCAAAAATATTACACGTGACCACTTTTCGAAGCCAAAAATTTATTTTAATCATAGACCCTCATAAGTTTAAACAGAGTGCTTCATAAATTTTAGTGAAAGCATGAGTCCATTTTCTCATTGCATCAGAAGTTTCATTACATACTTGTAATTGTTTTTTATTGTTCACAGAGATCTTATGAATACGAGCGTACCATACAAGGCTATTTTCGACCACTGGTTAAAACCATTAAATGTTTTTAAACACAACTCATCATAATTTTTTGTGACTTTTTAGCAACTGCACATGTCTATTTTTAGTTCCATTCTAGTTGACTTATCACGAAATTAGTGTTGATATTCAGACATATTGTGCCTTAGAATGTTGTTGCAAACCACTCATTAACACTATTTGTTTTTAACTGAACACTTTGTAATTTTTAATAATTGCATGCATCCATTTTCTATTTCTTCTTGTGGGACATACCTAGGTTAAAATGATACCACAGGCAATTTACGACCATTCATTGAAGCTAAAAATTAAACAGATTGCTTAGTATTTTCAGCAAGATTCCCATTAAATTCTGAAAATTTAACTAACAACAAAAATGCTGTGTAAAAATTTAAAAATGTACATTTTAATATGATTTATGTATCAGGGATGTAGCTAGGAATTTGAGAGTGTGGGTTACCTGTACAAAAACTGTAATACACTAAAAAAATTTAATTTTTACATCAAATTCTGTAGATCTGTTATAAACACCCCAATTTTATTTTTAAAAAAATCTCAACCATGGTTAATTTTCACTGCTATTTCAAGCAAATTCTTCTGTTCTTCTGTGCTGCCCAATGCTGAACTGCAGTTTTAAATGGGTACTCTTGGACATCTGGACCTTCCAGTGAAATGCGTAGCAGGGAATCGAGCGTGAACTCACCCAGTCTGTTTCTTAAGTCAGTTTTTATGAGCTTCATTTGAGAGAAGTCTCTCTCACAGTCAGCTGTGTGAAGTGGAATGACTCT